>CM053792.1:151995993-152063493 GCA_028749045.1 Cupressus sempervirens
TATTTGCCATTAGTGACAACACTTTTCTCACAGTATTAACCGAGTAAAGAAGAACTCAGTGTTAACCGAGTTCAGTCGGTTAACATAGAACTCAGTGTTAACCGAGTTCAGTTGGTTAACATAGAACTTAGTATTAACCAAGTTCAGTCGGTTAACCAAGAACTCAGCATTAACCAAGTTCGGTTGGTTAATTAAGAACTCAATATTAACCGAGTAAAGACGGATGCAGTGTTAACCAAAGTTCGGTCGGTTAACATAGGACTCAGTGTTAACCGAGCTCAGTCGGTAAACAAAGAAGTTTGTTCTACCGAGTTTGTTTTGCTATTTGGCCGACTCAGTTAAAATTTTGTCTACTTTTATTCAGCCGACCATTGCATGTAATTTTAACTTGGATGGTATATATATGTAATGTATTGTATCATTCAAAAATAATATGTGTGTGATATATGCGAAGTATATGAAGAATGTGTGCGAAAGCATGTAAGCTGAATTTTGAAGGTTTTCAGCAAGGTCAGCATTGGAGCAGAAATGTTTTATCTGTCATATCAAGGACAATCAGAGCATAGCGGATCTTATCAGCAATCAGTTGTATTCAGATCCACTGTTTCATTCTAACAGGTGAATCAATTTTTATAAATCCTTTAACAGGGTAGACTTAACAGTCTTTGTACTAAATCTCCTAACAGAGTGCATACTTATGAAGTATGTTTCAAATCCTTTAACAAGGTGGATATAACAATCCCTTATGCTCCTAACAGGGCAGATCACCAGAAGTGATCATTGTATGCCTTAACCGGCTAACTTCCTACTGCAGTAAAGAAGATTTGTGGGTTTCATCCCCACCCCAGTTTTACTTTATATTTTGGAAGGTTTCTGGGTCACCAAAATCTCTGTGCTTATGTGTTATGAATGTTTACATACTGCAGATTAGATGATTAAATATTTTACTGGTTAATTTGAATTGATTTAAGATTTTAAGTTTACTGATTCACCCCTCCCCTCTCAGTAAACTGTTATATCTTGAATATTTCCAACAATTGGTATCAGAGCTAACTTGGTTCTCAGGACAAAGCTTGACAGCTTGAGCAAAGATCAAAGTCAATGGAGATATTCAGATTGGAGAAAGTTATAGAAAATGAAAAGTTAGATCTTGAAATGGCCATGGTTCAACTTAAAGAAGCAAAGGAACATCTTTCTCAATCCCTAAAAAGAAGAAAGGATCTTGCAAAACAAATGAATGATCATCAGTATGTTGAAGTGAAGATTGAAGACCTGTTACCATCAAGCAATTCAGAAGAAGCTGACCAAGCAATCAAAGAACTTCTAGAAAAGAATGGATCTCTGCAAGAAGAGGTAAGAAAGCTTAAGAGAGAACAAGAAATACAGTCAATCAGGCTATGTGAAGCTTTGGATCAAAGAAACAAAGCACAAGAAGAATTGGAAAATAGAAGTCATGAAATCCGCAATCAAACTCATCAGTATGAAGATCTCATAGACCAACTCACCAATGCAAATGAAGAGATCAGGATTCTCAGAGCACAAAATGAAAGTCTACAGAATGACTTGAGATCAGAAAGACAAATCAATGAAAGCTTGGAAAATGACCTAATCTCTGAAAGGCAAGTCAATGAAAGGATGATGAAATCTCAGGTAGACGTAAATCAATTGAATGAGCAGAATCTTCAAAGACAAACAAGCAAAGAAGGTCTTGGATACAAAGAAGCTGGTGAATCTTCCAAGCAAGGTGAACAAAGGAATAAAAAATCCACTTGTAATCATTGTGGCAAGATAGGTCATACATCAAACAAATGCTGGAGCAATGGGAAAGCAAAATTCAATGGTAAGTGCTTCAACTGCAATCAGCATGGTCACAAGGCAAATGAGTGTAAAGAAAAACCAAAATTTGAAGGCAATTGTTACAAATGCAAAAAGCATGGTCACAAGGCATTCCAATGCAAATCCAAATCATTCAATCCAGCTGAACAAATTGTCAAAGCCATATTCGGATGGGACTACAACACCTGGTGCAGATGTCACTATTGTGGAGAGTATGGACATACTGGCATGAATTGTGCCAGACATCACCTAAGGAAAAAGGACACAACTGTAAGGTGCTATACATGTACAGAACTCGGTCATATAGCCAAAAATTGCATGAATATCAAAAGAATTGAAGATGAAAAGAAAATCAAAGTAGATAACATTCGAAAGCAAATGAAGCAGCAATGGATTCCAAAATCTACCGAACAAGATAAGTCAGATAGGAGTGTCACTCAAGAGATGGGTGACTCTACCATTTCCAATTAGTATTCATCTAAGAAACATTGGAACTGCATCTTCCAAGATTTATCCTATGCAGCTCCAAAGGAAGAAGATGAATCAAATCAGTATTGTAGATACACTCTGACTCCAGGACGGTTCAATACTTTACCAAGTTTGGTTGGATGTAACAAAGCTTCATTAACCGAGTAGCAGTTACCGAGTTGAGTCGGTAAGAGACTTTGCCGAGTTCGGTCGGTCACAACTAAGTTTCATTAACCATGTTGTGTCAACCGAGCAAGGTCGGTTCGTGACCTAACTGAGTAAGGTCGGTACTTCAATATTTTCTTTCGATCGCCGAGTTGATAATATCTACCGAGCTAGTGGATGACAACCTGTCGTTTCTTCTTCCATCGTACCAAAACATTTATGGCAAATTTTTTATCAAAAGGGGCAAAATTTGATCTAAATTTTTACTGCGAACAAAGAGCTAAGGTATTTTATGCAATTTCAGAGCGAGCTTAAGACATTTCCGAGTGAATTTTTTCAAAAGAGCGAAAGAATCAATTCAGAATTTTTCTACACCTACCAAGTAACAATGGCATCCGGAAGTGGAAGCTCTAAGACTAAGAAAGGCTCAGAAATGCTGGTTAGAGGAGAGGAATGGAAGGCGCCGAACTTCAAATTAGCACCAGCTGTTGCAGAATCACTGGACCCTAATGGTGCCCAATCTCAAATTCCTTCAAAGGTACTTCTTGTCAATGATATAAGATTTCATTTTAAATGCTCTATTCAAGAACTTGGAAACCTAGAAATTGATAATGCCCTAGGTGAAATGAGCATAAATGGAAACCTAAAACCCGAACATAAGCATCTTGAAACAAAAGGGTTAACCCACATTTCGCACTTGCCAAGGAAATTTCAAGTTAAATGGGTTAGGTATGTACTCAGTCGAGTTCACAATGGCCAATTGTGGTTAGAGCAACCAATGCTCATCACAAAGAAAATGATTAACAAAATTACTGGACTCCCCATGCTGAGCAAAGCCAAGGCTACCAAAACCCTAGGTCGGGAGGAATTGTAGAAACTGACCCAAGCAGAATGGGATGGTAGGGGACTTAAGCTGAATACTGTAGCTGACGTCGAATTGAGATTTGGCATTCACGTCATTGCTCACAAAATCTATAGTTCAAGCCGTCCAAACAGTGTACCCTGTGAAGCTGTGGATCTGGCATACAAAATAGTGAAGAAGAATTTAGAATTTGATTTATCAGAATTACTTTTATCCCAATTCAATAAGAATATGGAAAGCATTAGAACCTCCAAGAACAATCCCTGCAAATTCGGTTCGCTTTTGATTTGTTTATTCTTCTATATTCAGAAATCTTTTCCATCAAAGGGATCAGTAGTATGGAGAAAAGATATACCAATTCTTTATCAGATAAACGAGTTCATTGCAGAACTAGGTGAAAATTTTGATATTATTTTGGATAACTATTTTGAAGAATTTAAGGAAAAGATGAATCATAGGTTCCGAATTCCACCCAAACTGGTTGAAGAGTACAAGGAAGACATATGCTTCATGGTAGATTGCGACAAGGTATACATTCAGGCAGCCAGGCCTCGAGTAGCATGGGTGAAACCTCTTCCCTATGAGGTAAAAATTGACGAAGCCAGGGATATCATAGAAGCACTGGTGAATGAACCAGTAGACCCAAGGCAACCAATTTTTGGAACATATGATCAAGCTAAGGCCAGAATTAAGCTCCAAATTAAAATCCCTCAGGCCATTAGCAAAGGAAAGAGAAGAATAACCCAACTGATAACAGAAGGCAAAGGAGAAGACGAAGAAGAAGAAGAGGAAACCGAGTCAGACAAGGAAAAGGAGCCTCAACAAAAGAAAGGCAAGGTGATCATCACCAAACCTAAAATGCAAGCCTCTGCAGTCTTCTCCAGGAGAACAAGACAAGGAAAGAAAGAACCTGTGCTTGTTAAGCCTCCACCCACATTTGAGGATAGATTAAAGCAATTAGAAGCAGGTGCTAGCTTCACAAACTTCAAAGCATTGAAGTTTGAAACTAGAACAGAACAAGAAAAGATGCAGATTGAGGAACTGGTACTGAACAAGATGGGTAAATGGAAATACTCACCAGACCAGATAGCCTCCCAGATCTCCAAAGAACTATTGGAGAGGTTGCAAATCAGATGGGAAGCTGCAACCAAGACTGTAAAAGACATCTATGAGCAGACACTGAAGAATCTCCTGCCGAGTTTCACTAATGCTGAAGTGAAAGCATCACTGAAAGATCACGAAGGTAATATGATGATTAGATTCCACACCTGTTTGATACTTGTCAAAGACATTGAGCATGTGGTAAATGATGCAACAAACATGTGGAAAAACATCTATCATCTACACAAATCCAGTGATGATACGGTTGAAATCAATGACATTGACAACAGTGATGATGATGAAGATGATGATGATATTGAAGATATTCCAGAGGATCTTCATTCAATCATGTTAGAAGTGGAAGAAGAGGCTAAGAAAGAATTAGAGGAAGAAGAAGCTGAAAAAGAAATGGAGGAGAAAGAAGAACAAGCAAGGGTGGAAGAAGATCCAGTACAAATTGCAGCTGAACTCATTGCATCTCCTCCACACTCTCCATCCAAAACAGTAACATCAACTATGGAAATAGCTTCTACTGGTAAGTCCTCTCAGCTCCATGTACCATCTATGCAAGTGCCAATCACTTCATTAACCGAGCTACAGCCACCTTCATTAACCGAGCCTCCACCAGTCTCTGCAGTAAGTTCATCATGCACATCAACCTCTACTGCAGAATGTATAATAAGTGTACCTACAGATACTACAATTTTGACTTCTCTTAATCAAATTTTGGCAACTATTAGCTCTTCCACTCCATCCTGTACAGAAACATCAATTTTTGATACCATTTGCACATCTCTTAGTCTTCCTATACATAGTCCTATTCCAGTCTTATCAGCCAGCCCTGCCTCATCAACTATAGTCTCAGTTCACAAGGGTCAAGATGAAGTCTTTGCTAGAAAAGCAAAAAGATACATGTTTTCCAGCAAGACACTGGATGAGGAAATTGATTTGGATAAGGACATTATTCTTCCTAAAATAGATCTTGATACAGCATCAGTTGATGAAATGAGAATGCTCAGTCAGCTATTAGAGCAGAAGGCTAGGCAAAAACAGCTACGGCATGAAAGAGATCTGGAATATAGCATCATTGAGAGTGCTAAAAATATTATAACAGAGGCTATAGGTGTTGAAGTAGATTCTACTCAACACATTTTGATTCAGTTGGAAGAGGCTGTAAACAAATTCAATGAGGATACCTCCGGCCAAGAAAAGTTGATTGAAAAGGCAGAGAAGAAATTTGACAATAAGGTGCTTGAGCACATTGCTCAGCATATTGCATTAAATCAGGTAGAATTGTCTACAATTTTGAATAATTTTGAGAATTCTTTTAATAATGTAACTTCACTTTTTGGAAAACTCTGTGATGTTACTAAGTATACCAAGGATATAAAAGAAAAGTTGAATAAAATTGATGAGGATATGAAGGTCAGTGCCCAAGTGCTGCAATCTGACCTCAGTACAAGTTCATCCCATCATCATAAAATAAGATTTTTGTCGGAGAAACAGGCAGAATTGCTGAGAGAGGAAGCAAGAATCAGGTCTACTCTCATAGATATCCAGAATATGATTCTTCCTGTCATGACTTCAATGCAAAAGCATATTGCTCATTCCAGAACATTGATTCATGACAACAATTTCTCAGTTGCAGATCATATGATTGAACTTTCTACAGAAATTCAAATTGCACTCTCCTCCAGCAAAGTTTTGCAAGAAAATTGGGATAAGACTTTGGCTCTTATTCTCAAGGTACATTCAGAATTTCTTTCTCATTTTGAAATCTCAGTGTAAATATATGTTATTTGGCATTATTGTCAAAAAGGGGGAGACAGAACTTCAGAACTTCAGAGCTATCCGTGCAAAGATATATGTATTGATCTGTAAATAATGTGCATATTGTATGGGGGAGACATACATCTAATAAGATCTACAATTTTGGGAAACTTTTTGAAATGTATGACAATTTTTGTACATAAACTTTGATACATAATTGTTTTTGTCACTAATGCCAAAGGGGGAGATTGTTGGCATAAAGTTATTTGCCATTAGTGACAACACTTTTCTCACAGTATTAACCGAGTAAAGAAGAACTCAGTGTTAACCGAGTTCAGTCGGTTAACATAGAACTCAGTGTTAACCGAGTTTAGTCGGTTAACATAGAACTTAGTATTAACCGAGTTCAGTCGGTTAACCAAGAACTCAGCATTAACCAAGTTCGGTCGGTTAATTAAGAACTCAATATTAACCGAGTAAAGACGGATGCAGTGTTAACCGAAGTTCGGTCGGTTAACATAGGACTCAGTGTTAACCGAGCTCAGTCGGTAAACAAAGAAGTTTGTTCTACCGAGTTTGTTTTGCTATTTGGCCGACTCAGTTAAAATTTTGTCTACTTTTATTCAGCCGACCATTGCATGTAATTTTAACTTGGATGGTATATATATGTAATGTATTGTATCATTCAAAAATAATGTGTGTGATATATGCGAAGTATATGAAGAATGTGTGCGAAAGCATGTAAGCTGAATTTTGAAGGTTTTCAGCAAGGTCAGCATTGGAGCAGAAATGTTTTATCTGTCATATCAAGGACAATCAGAGCATAGCGGATCTTATCAGCAATCAGTTGTATTCAGATCCACTGTTTCATTCTAACAGGTGAATCAGTTTTTATAAATCCTTTAACAGGGTAGACTTAACAATCTTTGTACTAAATCTCCTAACAGAGTGCATACTTATGAAGTATGTTTCAAATCCTTTAACAAGGTGGATATAACAATCCCTTATGCTCCTAATAGGGCAGATCACCAGAAGTGATCATTGTATGCCTTAACCGGCTAACTTCCTACTGCAGTAAAGAAGATTTGTGGGTTTCATCCCCACCCCAGTTTTACTTTCTATTTTGGAAGGTTTCTGGGTCACCAAAATCTCTGTGCTTATGTGTTATGAATGTTTACATACTGCAGATTAGATGATTAAATATTTTACTGGTTAATTTGAATTGATTTAAGATTTTAAGTTTACTGATTCACCCCTCCCCTCTCAGTAAACTGTTATATCTTGAATATTTCCAACAGAGACTATCTCCTCAGTGCGGTGGGAGTGGACCATTTAGGTTCCACGCGGTCGGGTGGTAGTGCTTTTTACTCTTACCATTGAGATCCGTCCGAGACACCGTGGTTGGAGTATTCTTGTTGGCATATACCTTCATTTTGTTCATGGATCATTATGATAGATGGTTATATTATATGTTGGATGTTGTATCATTTTATGATGGATGTATATCTCTTGATGTATGGATTTATTATGTATGATGGATGGTTTCATTTATTTTATTGCACGTGTATCATGGATCTGAAGAGGATGATGTATATTTATCTTGCTTATGTATATTCTTTTAAGCCTTTCATACCCTGTGACATGTACAGTGGATGAATGAGCATTCCGAATTAAATTGCCAAGAGGCATTCGCAACAATTGTATATTATATGGACATTGGACTTTTCATTATTCTTTCATATGGATGTAGTAAATGATGGACTTCGTTTTAGATTAGATTTAAATGTGATTCAACATCATGGGATCTTTAAGGAATGCAACTTGTTATGTATGTTATTGCTTCTGCTACTTTGTGTTTGATGTGTATGTTATAATTTCTTATAATAATAATAATAATAATAAATTGCTATCAAACTTAGTCAAACTTTAGGTTATTTCTTTTGGATCCCTTGGCGGGGCGTTACACGTTTCTAATGTAGTTGAGGGAGGGAGTCGTAGTCACCTGCTAATCGAGATCTACACAATGCACCACCCCCCACCATTGCCTATTTAGATTAATTTTTTATGGATATGCACATGCTTAGCTTTTATGCAGATTGTAGGTATCGGGCATCGACTTTCCTAAATTGCTAGGATGAGCATGCCCTATTGCAGTATCTCAATGGTAAAGAGAGGAGATAGTCCTTGAGCCCAAATCGTAACCCTAAACCAATTGACCTAGAAAATAGGACAAGTATCTAAGTTATTTAGCCTTCTGAATTCGTTAAGTGATGTGAATTCAAGAGTTTGACCCTTGAGCTTGATTTAGTACCTTGTCTTTAGAATGATTTTTCTGACTTAGTTTTGTGGGTCTATTGTGATTTTCAGTTATAATTAAATCAATTTAAAGAAGTATTAAATGATTTAATTTAATGAATATTTTATAAAGAAAATTCAATTTTTAATTATATTTAATTAATTAAATAGAAGAATTAAATTTAAAATATTTAATTAAAGTTCCTAATTTGATGCAATTATATTTATTTAATTTAATAATAATTTATTGAGGAGTTTCATTTTAATTATAAATTCTAAATATTAATTATTAGTTAAAGTTAAATTAATAAATATACTATTAAAGACGTCTTATGATTTAATAAAAGAGAGAATAAATTTAATAGAGTTTATTTTAATTAAAATGCAAAAAGTTTGCACATGAAATTAAAATAAAATTAAATAATAAAGAAAAGGGGTTTGTGTGTTTGCAAAACCGAAACCCTAAAGGAGAAAGCTTTTTATTAAGAAATTTGAGCTCATTTCTCCACACATGGGTTTGAAGGAGCCAATTTCGAGAAAGAGGGTTTTCGAGAAGGCAGGGATTTCTTGTGAGCTCTGAGCATTCATTTGATTAGCATCAAATCGAGGTAGGATCTTGTTGAGTTTTGCATAGTAATTTCCCTTTGAAATTCCTCTATCACCTCCGTGTTTGTTACGAATCTGTTTCAAAATTAATTCGGGTTGAAACCCTAGTTGTTAAATTTACTATTCTTCATGTTTTAAAAATGCCTGTGAATGAAATCACATTTGAAACCTCGTATGAGAAATCTTGATTTTCGTTATTGAATTCTCTTATTGGAAATTTGGATTTATTTAGTAAATTATGAATCATGACAGGTTTGGAAAAGAAAACTAGATTTAAATTTTTAAATTTGGATGTCTCAATTTTGTTACTCTATCAGATCTGTCATGGAAATTTATTTTTAATTTAAAATATTTAATTAAAGTTCCTACTTTGACACAATTATATTTATTTAATTTAATAATAATTTATTTAGGAGTTTCATTTTAATAATAAATTCTAAATATTAATTATTAGTTAAATCAATAAATATACTATTAAAGACGTCTTATGATTTAATAAAAGAGAGAGAATAAATTTAATAGAGTTTATTTTAATTAAAATGCAAAAAGTTTGCACATGAAATTAAAATAAAATTAAATAATAAAGAAAAGGGATTTGCGTGTTTGCAAAACTAAAACCCTAAAGGAGAAAGCTTTTTATTAAGAAATTTGAGCTCATTTCTCCACACATGGGTTTGGAGGAGCCAATTTCGAGAAAGAGGGTTTTCGAGAAGGCAGGGATTTCTTGTGAGCTCTAAGCATTCATCTGGTTAGCATCAAATCGAGGTAGGATCTTGTTGAGTTTTGCATAGTAATTTCCCTTCGAAATTTCTCTATCACCTTCGTGTTTGTTACGAATCTGTTTCAGAATTAATTCAGGTTGAAACCCTAGTTGTTAAATTTACTATTCATGTTTTAAAAATGCCTATGAATGAAATCAAATTTGGAACCTCGTATGAGAAATCTTGATTTTCGTTATTGAATTCTCTTATTGGAAATTTGGATTTATTTAGTAAATTATGAATCATGATGGGGTTTGGAAAAGAAAACTAAAATTAAATTATTAAATTTGGATGTCTCAATTTTGTTACTCTATCAGATCTGTCATGGAAATTTATTTTTAATACAGACACACACACCATGACGGAGTGTGGAAAAGAAAACTAGATTTAAATTATTAAATTTGGATGTCTTAATTTTGTTACTCTATCAGATCTGTCATGTAAATTTATTTTTAATTTAAAATATTTAATTAAAGTTTCTAATTTGACGCAATTATATTTATTTAATTTAATAATAATTTATTGAGGAGTTTCATTTTAATAATAAATTCTAAATATTAATTATTAGTTAAATTAATAAATATACTATTAAAGATGTCTTATGATTTAATAAAAGAGATAGAATAAATTTAATAGAGTTTATTTTAATTAAAATGCAAAAATTTTGCACATGAAATTAAAATAAAATTAAATAATAAAGAAAAGGGGTTTGCGTGTTTGCAAAATTGAAACCCTAAAGGAGAAAGCTTTTTATTAAGAATTTTGAGCTCATTTCTCCACACATGGGTTTGGAGGAGCCAATTTTGAGAAAGATGGTTTTCAAGAAGGTAGGGATTTCTTGTGAGCTTTGAGCATTCATCTAGTTAGCATCAAATCAAGGTAGGATCTTGTTGAGTTTTGCACAGTAATTTCCCTTCAAAATTTCTCTATCATCTCCATGTTTGTTATGAATCTATTTCAGAATTAATTCGGGTTGAAACCTTAGTTGTTAAATTTACTATTCTTCATGTTTTAAAAATGTCTGTGAATGAAATCAAATTTGAAACCTCGTATGAGAAATCTTGATTTTCGTTATTGAATTCTCTTATTGGAAATTTGGATTTATTTAGTAAATTATGAATCATGACAGGGTTTGGAAAAGAAAACTAGATTTAAATTATTAAATTTGGATGTCTCAATTTTGTTACTCTATCATATCTGTCATGGAAATTTATTTTTAATACACACACACACACACACACACACACACATTTACCACAGAAATAAAAAAAAATTGTTTTAATTACATTTATAAATAGATTGATTTTTGTTTAGGGAGGGGGCTTTGTTTATATATATATACAATTTTTTTAGGGAGGTGGACCACCACCTCCCACCTCCCCTCTCCTTCCTCCTCCGTTTGAGGTTTTCGGCAGCCTTTTTTGGAAGGGTCTGCACATGGCAGACCTACTGCCTTGGCACCAAGTGCACCAAGTATTGCAAACACAGTACCCTTCTACTGCAATAATAAGGTTGTCGTGACATCATGCTAGTCTACGAGATTTAAAAGGTTTAAAGGTAAGCTTTTTTATTTATTTAGTTTTTAATTTATTAATATTTTAATATATATTAAATTATATATATTATAATATATATTAATTTATATATATTATAATATATATTAATTTATATATTATACTCTACACTAGCTTTGTTTCTTTCTTTGGGCTATGTTGTATATGATCTATTCTAATTGTACTCCTGCTGCTTTAGTGTCAGAGTGAGGCTATGCCTTTGTTTTGACTCTTGGTGATTGTATTTTTTTTTTTAATCTCTCTATAGTTAATAGAAAAAAATAATTAATGTTATTTTATTAATAGATTTAGTAATTGTTTTATTAATAATTTAATATAAATTATTTTATTAATAATTAATAATTATTATCATTAATAATTTAATATTTATTGTTAAAATTTTAATAATATTTATTTAAAGAATTTATTAATTTCTTTATTATTTAAAATATATTTATAAAGTAAATTGATAATTGTAATTCCATTGGGAAAATGGAATGTTTTGATAAGCTTCAATTTTGCTTAGATGGTTTGATTTTATATGAAAATGATTTCTAATACTAAGGTATTTTGGAATATTTGTGAACGCGAAAACCTTAGTAATTATGACACTTCAGAAATGGAAAATTGGAACCCTGTTTGTAAATCAAAATCTCATGTTTTCAAAACCAAACAAATTATGAAACTACACTTGTTGTGATGTATGGTTTACCTTGCAATGGTTCGAGTTTGACCTAGTACATTGACCAGTTTTGGATGTTTACCAGAGGCCTGGGAGTTACTATTTTATGATGTTATATGAGATGTTGTGGTTTATGTTTTGATCTTTGAGATATGGATCAGTGTTTATTATTTGGTCACGATCTTTTGTTCCCGACCATTGTGAGTATTCACGTATTTCTATGATGAGGTTTTGATCAGTTATTTTCTAGTGCTTTCTAATTGCTTGTATAAAACTGAGGTGAATGGTGTGATTTTTCTGTTGTAACCTTTGAGTTTTGATCAGTTATCTTTTGCTTCTTTCCAGTTGCTTGTATAGGACTGAGGTGATTATTGTGATTTTCTTATTGTAACCCTTGAATTTTGATCGGTTATCTTTTGGTGCTTTCTAGTTGCTTGTATAGGACTGGGGTGAATATTGTGACTTTATGAGTTGTATTTTTCATGAGCTTAGGGTAGGTTATCTATGTGTATGTTGAGAAGTGACTTGCAATGGAGACCAAAGCCCTAAAGTAGCTACCTAGGTAACCCATTGTAAGTTGTTTTAATAAGTGATAATTTCATTAAATGGGTTTAAAATGAATTAATAAGAGTAATTGTTTTTTCCCACCCATGCCTTGAGTGCTACTATAAGCTAGGATGGGAGTAAAGAGGATGTTAGATTGTGACCTTGCTTCATTAGTATGCCTTGTCTATATGAAAGGATATTGATGCCACATAGAGAAACTAGGGGGTCAGAGTCCAGAGAGGCTGCCAGGGTAACCTTAGAGTTGGCTCATGCTATGACATTTACCCACTTATATAATAGATCTCCTACATGTCTTTGTTGCCTATGGGTTTAGTTTTTATTTGCGTTTTGGTACCTTTGAGATAGATTTTTATCAGGCGTTTCCTTGACCTAGATGTTGGTTATGACTTTAGGGATTGATATTTGTATGAGACTTGAGATTATCTCCTTAGTACGGTGGTAGTGGGCCATTTAGGTTCCATGAGGTTAGGTGGTAGTGTTTCTTATACCATTGAGATCCGACAGTTGGATGTCATTGTTGAATGTACTTGCATAGTTGTTCCTTTCATTCTAATCTTGTATTTTTTGTTGGATGGTTATATTATGTTGTATTGTACTTGATTATCTGGAGATTTTTTGAGATGATGTATATTCTTTGAGCTTTTCATACTATGTGACTTGTACAATGAATAATCATGCATTTCGGTTATGTCATGTGGCATCTTATGTAATATACAATTCATTGGATTTGTACTTATGGTTATTCTATGATGTGGATTTGTTATGTATTAGATTTAATATTAATAAAACTTATATATGTGATTCAACGTCATGGAACCCTTAAAAGGTATAATTTGTTTATGGATTGTTGGTATGCATGTGAGTTATTTCTTCCACTATGTTATCTCTTGTTGTTATAATCTTTAAAAAGAATTTTTTTGGCAAACTTAGTGGAACTTTAGGTTAATTTCTTTTGGGTTCCCTGGCGGGGCGTTATAGCTTCACTTACTAACATGTTTTTTTTTCTACTATCACATTTTGTTGTGGTGTTTTAGGAGTTGATTTTTGTATTTTGATTCCATTATCTTCACAAAAATTATGAAACTAATTTTATGTAAATTCTCCTACTCTATCAGATCTTAAACATTTGATTCTTAATCCATATTCATTTTCAACTTTAGCCTTGAATATCTTAAACTTGACAAAATCTTATGATTTCTCTCTTAAAAATGTTACCCGCATCATTCTTTTAAAATCATCAATGAAAAGAATGAAATATCTTTCACCATAGAATGTTCTTGTCTTTGTAGGTCCACACAAATCTATATAAACAATCTCCACCTTTTCTTATGTGGTCAACTTCTATTAAAATTACCTTTGTTTCATAAGAAAGGGTTAATGACCTCATTATTTTTTAACATACCTCATCTTCTATTATAGTTTCTCCATAGTCTTTAATTCCTGCAACAATCTTAGTGATCCATTGAGCATATGACCTAACTGATTCATCTTCTTGCATCCTTGCATTCTCAAGCATAATTTTCCAATGTTGTAATCTAGATTTCTTTGCATATTGATCTCCTTCTTAAAGTGCCTATAACCTTCTCCACATATCATAAGAAATTTTTAGACCTTTTACCTCATCAATTTTTGTTTCTAGAAGTGCAGAGATCAGTGCTTCTCTAGCATACATGTGTACATAAAGATTCTCTTCTCCTCATTAGTGCAGGTAGACTGGCTCTTTTCTTCTTTTACAACCTTTTGAGTTTGTGTAATCATCTAGTAATCAACCCCAATGCATATCAAGTGAGTTCTCATTTTTTCCTTCCAAATCTCACAGTTATCCCCATCAAACTTAATACTTGCCTTTCTAAATTCCATGGATTTTCTCAAGTTGCTAAGCTTCCTTATCAATGAGGACCTTATGATTTGATACCAATTGTTATAAAATGAAGTCCACCAATATAACTAAGAGGAGGGGTTGAATTAGTTGTATGCCAAATGACTTAACCTCCACTTATCAAATCCAACTTCAATAACCAAAATAGTGGGCAATGCCAAGAGATAAAACATATGCAATGATTTGTTAACTAGGAAAACCCTTGATCAAAGGGAAAATCCCAGTGGGCATGACACCCAAAAAATGATGTACTAATATAAAAATTCCTTGTGAAAGGATGTGACCTTGTTATGAGAAAATAATAATGCAATTAGCACATTAATCCTTGTTCGGAGACTTTGAATCCATGTTATATAAGATAAGATAAATATACTAATGTCTAATGAGAGACCAAACAGTATTCTCGAAAGCACAAGAACAAAGTCAAGCAATATGTGAAGAAGAGAGAGAGAGAGAGAGAGTGAGGATATGTGTGTGGTGAAGTTGTACAGGTTGTACACATCTCAAATAGCCTTAGAGGTTGACCTCGACTTCTAATCTGTATGAAAGTGTCTTGAATCATCGCTTTGAGGTTTCTGATCATTGTCCACTTACCCTCATGTCAGGTAGCCATAACAAGAACCCAAGCCTACTTAAGTTCTGTCACTTGTGGTAGAGAGAGGGAAAAGCTTCCTCTTTGTCCTAAGAACCTGAAGTTGGTCAGCAAGTGAGAGGAACTAGATAAAGAGGGTGTTATCACGCCCAACCTAGGCACAGTCTAGTGTGATGTCAGTGATATCCAATTGGTCCTTCATAAAAGAGTAACCTGTCACAAGAAGCTTTGAAGAAGAAGAAGAAGAAGAAGAAGAAGGAAAAGGGAGACCACGAACTCGCAAGTTGAGCTCACAGACGCGCCTGACCCTTTCATTTTCTATCTTAGTTTGGACCAGCTTCTCCACTCTAGGGAGAGAAGTTGAAGTGGAGATGGGGTTGTTACAAATAGATGCCCATAATTTCAAGTGTTGTTTAGTTTTGGTTTTCAAGGAGGATTGTTTGTTGTCAAGTTCAAACTATTTCTTCCTCAATTGGTCAATATTAAACAATTGCAAATTGATCATTTAAAGTTTGAGTTAAGAAATATCCATATTAGCTATACTCAGCTTTATCAGTACATCCAGGTTCTTTTGCATATGACAATCAAGTTGACTTTTCAAATCAGTTAGCATTTCTGAAAGTGTCTTATGTAGGGACTGCACATTACCCCAGAGAGATTGATTCTCCGCTTCAACCTTAATCAACCTATCACCGAGACTAAGAGAGAGCGAGGATGACAAAAGACATGCATCTTGTAGGGCCTTGTGATCAATCTCCATTTTTTTCAAGCAAGCAACTATTTGTTGGAATGCAACTGAGTCAAATTGGGGATCCATAGCAAATAGATAAACTTGTACTCGTCCAAGAAATGTGCCCTCCCCTAGATGTTGTTGTTACACAAATTTCAACTAGCAATCTGTCAAAGAGTTTGCAAACAACCCGTAGACACCAGCTACACAACTTGCAACTTTCAAAATGGGTTTTGCAATATGTTGAATAGTTGGCATGCAATATGTAGTCACCAACAAATAGCAAAGCGAACCAGAGAAAACCCACAGCACCCGACAAGTCACAAAATCCACAACATAGCTCTCACCGATAGCAATAGTCGAAGAAACACCTAAGAAAACACACAAGAGGAGAGAAACAAACAATCCAGTTCCAGTTAGAGGCTAAGATCAAGTTTCCCTATCTCTGCTCATGGCATTATGGCATCACAGATCCTGGCCTCTTCAAAAATATTGTTAATCCATGCTTCTGAGTTCTGTAAATGCAGGTGTTATTCTTTCTACAGAAGAACTCACAACTATCTCTTTCAAACATGACAACACAATAGTCTGTAGCCCTGCACATGATTGACAACTCTAGAGGAGGTTGGATCCACAGTAGGTACGACACAAGTATGCCACAATACAATAGGCACAAGCATGACATGGGAAGCGCATGGCACGAGACAACACATGGCTCTCAACACCAAAGTTGAGCACAAGCACGAGTAGGAACTAGTGGCTAGGGCATCACGACGGTAGCACAAGCAAGAACCAGCAGCTAGGACATCATGATGGCAGGACAAGAAGGAAAATCATAGAACGAGCTAGACGAGCATGAGCATGAGCAGGAACCAGTGGCTAAGGCATCACGATGATGGAACAAGAAGGAACCATTGGCTAGGGTATCACAACAGCAACACAAGCAGGAACATCATAGTCATGTTAGGATCATAAAGGTTGACAATTGAACACATTGTCCAAATTGCTTCAGTTACTATGAAACAAATAGATCTTCACGATAACAAATCCAAGTAGTGAACATACCAATACTGCAACTTAATTGTCAATACTGTTCCTTTAAATTTTTCAAATCATCATAAACTGGATCCTTTTCTCTACTCTAATCAAATTCACATCCTTGACATCTAAACATATAATATCACACAATGTCACACTTACGTCCAAGGAAAACATCTTTCTTTTATATCTTGTTCTAACAAATAATTAGGTTGGTCTCTTGAGCTTTCCTAATGTACAATTAATTACATAGCACCTTGTTAAGATATAACATTATGTTTCTATATGTTACAATACAATTTACAACTTCCAAAATAATCCTTAATACAAGAGTCAACCTAACAGTGAACATATCACATGTTACACTTCAATGACCTCCATAGAATGATCTTCAAGATGTGCTAACACAAACATATCATCATGAACATGTCTTTCGCCATGATCTAAAATCACTTACCTTAATTCCATCTCACTCATTAGATATAGCCAAATATCTACAACTTGTTTTACTGCACACTAGCATGCTACCAGTCTTCACAAAATAATCTATAATTTATGCAACACTTATCAACAAAATACAAAAACACAGATGTAGTATTTGAACACATCTTGAAACCTGGCTCTAAGCTTGCATAGCTTAGCCTATCATATTCCAACTTTAATGACCAATCCAATCTCTGTGATGTACAAAATTGATGTATGTCATAAGCGTGCGCGCGTGTGTGTGTGTGTGTGTGTGTGTGTGTGTGTGTGTGTGTGTGTGTGTGTGTGTGTGTGTGTGTGTGTGTGTGTTGACATCAATAACAAACCTACCCTAAATACAAAGCATAACCAACATATTCAAGTGTCAACCATTTTTGCAATCCTAACAAAATCAGTATTGTAGCACTTTTGCACCAGTTAAATATTTCAAAACTTAACCATGTGATTCCAAAAATATCAACACTAAAAAGTAAAGCACATAATAATGAGAAACTCATAACACCATGATTCATTTTTGAGGAAACCCTGGCTAAGGGAAAACCCCAGTAAGGATGATACCCACAACTATGTATTAATCTAAAATTACTCTATTAGGATTTTTTGACCCTCTTAGGAGTCCTTGCATACATTTAGTATAATAGTCATTGTTAGAGGTCTAAACCCTATTTGAAGTTATTTTACAATAAGAGCTCACTACTCAATATCATCAATACAATATGTAATAGATACAATACCAAAATAATTGTACTAATATCCCAATAGCTAATTAGTTATTTATGTAGCTCACATTTGATTCTGACCATACATCAAATCTCACACCTGATCATCAATATAGCATCATAGCATCATACACAAAGTTTGCATGTCATCATCATAACTCCCATTCAAAAAAAATCCTTATTTTATATCCTTTCAAAACTATTTATCCAATAGATTGTCTTTAGAAAATGTGTGGCACAATAATCAAAATTGAGTATAAGAAATTACTAAGGTTTAACATCTACAATGTCATCCCTACGTTGCCAAGTAATTGAAGTAACAAAGAAATTCAATTCCTTAGGCCAATTTTCTTGAATACTGCCAATTTCTCTATACACTAAATATTAACTAGTCAATATATTCTTCATACAAAACATGTCCCAACAAATATCTTAATGTTGGCAAACATACTTATATCATATTCAAACCATATATTATCTATATCCAAAACATGGACTGCATGATCAACATTTTTGTGAATGCGAAGGGAATGATTAACATATGCAAAGATGTTAATCAATGGATTGGTGCTCCTCTTGGATCTAGCTAGGGAGAGCGAAAAAGTCCAATCAATTTTTGCATCAAAGTCCAATCAATGTTTGCATCAATATGTGCCCGTATACATTAGAGCATACATGGAGCAATCAATGTCTTTGCCTAGGAGAATTGGGGAAAGGGTAAAGGGGCTAGGGTGGAAGGGTGAGTGTGTAGGGGTAGGAGAACTTGGAGATTGTAAGAAGGGGACAAGATACTCCTAACAACTTTGTAGGATAGGATAACATAGATAAATATGATTTTTTGATGCAAGAGTGGATGCAGGCAGTGGTTCCTCCTTTTAGATCACAGGAGCACTATCTAATGATCATGAATTTGAGAGCTTAGTTGTTGGATAATAATAGGGCTATAGAATTTGTCATCAGACTAAAGTGGGTGCAACAGTGGCCTCAAGTACGCACCCACAATGGCATGATGAGTGTATTATCAATGCATAGGTATAATGAGACATCCTCCTTCCATCTTCCCACCAGAGAGGTGACTATCACATTATTGATGTTTGGTGGATTTTGTGGATATCCATTCAAGCTATCATTCCATCATATCAATTTAAACCTTGACAAGTGTACCATTTTCATTTCAATTTTTGATGAATAATATCTTCAAGTGATTTCTATGGAAATTTGATTTGATATTTAGTGATGTGTTAATATTATACAACAAACTTAGAAGAAATATTGGTGACATATAAATGTTAACAATCCTACTATTGAATATATAGTTCATTGGAGTGGAACCTACATCTATGCCTCCTATGGGGGAGCTAGGTGTTGGGATTTTTGCAGGGAAGGCAATCCAATGTTCTTTGCAGTGTTCATTTATTCTATAAACCTTTGTAGTATAAAGGCTTCAATGGAATCTATGTGAAGCAACTACTCTCCATAATGTTGTTGTGACTATAGTTCTTGGTAACATTAGATATTCCTAACAATGTTTTTGTTGGTAGTTCAGGGGTTATTACTACTAATGGGGAAAGGGTTTCCCACCCACTCCCTCCAAATTCTTCTATTGGTGGATGAAATTGTGCTCATGTTGTCAAATATGTTGCTACTAGTCCTCCAAAGATGAAAGCTTGACTCATTGCATGTGCCAAGGAATCATCTATGGTGGTGTGTGGCCCAAATGTGGTAGATACCTTGGAGCTCTAACAATATCGTAGGTTGGTATGTAGATTCGCCAGTCTTTGGCCTTCTCTTCTAGATCTATATCATTAGGTAACAAGTTCTTGGAAACCCCTGGTCTTCAATAACATTGAATATTTCCCTTGTGCAAAAGGATGTTTTATTGATGCATTTTCTTCCTTTGATGATTGTAATTTTTTGTTGAGCAAGGTGTGGGTTCAAGCAAATATCTCTCTATCCACCAAACCCTAGATAGTCTCCTTCAACCCCACCATTGAACCACTCAATGCGCGCTCTATATGGATTTGACTCCTCAGTCTCCCACTCCATTTTTGGGAGATTTATTTCTTTGCAACCATTGGAAAATCTGTTGGAAATTTATAATAGGTGGATGAGGCTACGGCTTGCTAGGTTGCTCTTTTTTCCCACACATTTTGGTTGACATGGATATTTTTGCACAAATACTAGGAGATGTGGTTCTCATGATAATGTTTCTCTACTACAAAGTTGGCCACATATTATTCTCTTTTGCATCATAAAGGTGTTTCCACTTGATGGAAGGATGCAAATGACTCAAGCATTTGATTAATTTATAATTTGACCTTTGAGGACTCATAAGCTAACAATGAGGATGAAACTTTTGCTGAACATTTGGGTGATGCTCCTACTACAAATCTAGTTGATGCTCCTCTAGCAAGTCTAATTCATCCTCCTACTATAAATTTGGGTCATATCACTGCTACAAATCTAAGTGATAACCTTGTTGTAAACCATTTGGATACGACTCCTAATTCTATTGGTGTGGCCCCCTCTGGCCATGTGGACCATCCTTTGCCTTGTTCTCTTTCTCTGATACAAGCTTCAAGTGACAATGCACAACTTCCTTAGCACTACCAAAATTGGGTTGACACAAGTTCAAATGGTACTTTAGTATTGGCTCCCCTTGTGGTGGTGATCCTAATGACAAGATCGCATGGACAATTGTCCAATAGTATGGGAAAAGTAGTTCTTCAAACTCACACTCTTTTCCACATGTGATGATTGAATGGTCATCCCACTATTGAAGAGGGCTACTAGCCTTTGTGCTAGTGTAAAACATATTTAATTTTGTGTACTACCTCTTCTATTCATGTGTTGTTAATGAGGAGTTGATAGCTTATTAAAGCAACATCTTGTTTTAGTTCTTTTTGTTATATTCGATATCTTTGGGTTGTGTTTGTGTAAGGGTCAACCTCCTTGTTAGGTTGTTGATTATAATGAAAAACATTCAGAACAAGTTTTTCTCATTTTGCAACATTGTCGACTTTATGCTTTACCATCCAAATATGTTTTTGAATTTAAAAGAAAGGAGTATCTAGGTCAAAAAAAATTCTAATGGAGGATTTCCAGTGTGCTCCCACAAAATGAAGGTTGTAATAGAGTGGGAAATGTCTAAAACACTAGAGAAAATGAAGTGAAAATAATGCCTAAGAAATGACAAGTAGAATTTGAGTTGTTTCACTTGTCAATTTTAGTGGGCTTTTTAAATTATTACTTTCTTTGCTCCATTGCATCACATTCCACATTATCTCCACCACCCCCTCCACCAAGTGTTTTGTCTTGTGATTGTCATACATTGTACACTCCACATACTCGCCACTAGATGTGTACAAGTCTAAAATTTCTCTTTTATATTTTGTTAAGGTTAAAACATGTCAACTACTAATTAAGATGAGCTCTTCCACAACACCCCATTTTCCCCATCGCCTTTACATTCTACTCAAAAAAATATTGTCAAGAATAGATGGGCACATTAAGGGTGGTAAAAGGATTACAAATCGAAGGTAGATGACCTCAACAACTTTTAATAACTCCAAAAGCCAAGAGAATAGCACCCTACAATGGCAATTACATCCCTTGATACTATTACAACACCACCCCATCTATGTCCCCACCCTATTATAGAAATAAAGGCATCTAAAACATTTGTTATAGAAATACTCCAACCATTTCCACCATTAGAGAAAACGCAATCCACTATACCACACCTAATTGCAAACCATTCCTCCACACCGTATTCAAGAAACTATGTAAATACTCCAACCATTTCCACCATTAGAGAAAGGGCAATCCACTATACCACACCTAATTGTAGACCATTCCACCACACCGTATTCAAGAAACTATGTCAAAGTCGTACAACCATTAAACTATGACAAGTGTGGCAATAAAAGGATTTTGCAAAGAGAACCAAGGCCCTTGCAAATTACTCCCCACTTAATTGTTACTACAAAGATAATAATTTTGCAAGTTCTCAAATATGTTGACAATGTGCAATTTGATAAGTAGGAGATTTTTTCCACAACAAGTCAAATTGTGATATTCTATCAAGATTTCACTATGTAATTTATGAGTCAAACTCATTGACCCATTTTTCATGAATAGTGATTCACATGAATCCATCTCTCATGAGAATAAATAAACACTTGGCACTGATCTCTCAAAGATCTTTTTTTAATTTATGCCATTTTCGATGTTCAAGTTTCTCCATGGTGATTCCAAGAGTGTTTTCCCTTCTTACAAATGAAAGCGCATTAGACATTATTGTGACATTATTTGTTACATCCCAATTCCAACCTAAATGCTTTCCATTGATATCATTTTTCTTAAAATATTTAGAATTTAATATCATTTACGGAAAGAAAAAAAATAGCATTACCCTAAATATTCTTAAATGTGCACAAGCAATTTTGTGCTCTCTTCCAATGGGTAGCATGCACAATTTAAGGCAACGTCATTTTCAAATAAAATTATATGGGTACAACAATGAACATTAAAAATTCCTAATTATCCATGTCTCATTCCTAAATATTTATGTGCATGAGACAATATGCAAGGTAACTGAGTTCAACAAGAGCTCTAGGAGAGCATGAGTCCCTGCCTTCTGCAATTTAAAATTAAAAATTAAAAAATGTTTTGATCACCTAAAGATTTCATTTTTACAAAGATTACTATGAGTTAGTTGTCAAAATTTCAATTCCAATTTACCAGCTTCTATCTTGTTGAAGAAAAAATTAGCTAAAAATTTATAAAGAAGAATATATGCAATTTTATATTCGATATTAAATATAATAATAAATAAGATTAGTTTAAAAAGCTATATTTTTTTATATTCCAATAATTATGTATAATATAATCCTATAAATTTCATTATTAAATATTTTAAATCAAATCATATTTTTCTATTTAATTTAATAATTAATTTACATCTATTTTAATAGAATTATTAATAAATAAATAATATTAAAATAGTCGTATCTTATCTTTTACCATTATCAAGGACTTATAATATCAACAATGTCATGACCCCTTAAAAAATAGAATGCCAAAATATTAAATGATTTAAAATATTAAATAAATATATACAATATATTATTAAGATACAATTGAGTTTCCTGGTTGATGATGGCATTCTTTGTCACTTGTTGCCGAGCTAGGGCAGTCGTGCCCTAGCTTGTTCCTGTTCATCTTGTGCTTGTGTGGGTGGGGGGTGTGTGTCTAGTCATGGGGGGAAGGATATCTGTAGTGGATGGTGGTTAAAACACGGGCTGCTCCTTTTTGGTCACCTTTGTGCGGGAAGCATGGTCATTCTATGCTGGAAGAGCCTAGACTGAGGTCCCTTGTCGTGATCAATCCAGGTCGATGGGCGATTATGTCTTAGGGTGAGCCTTCTGGGGCTGAGCCCGACATAGAATTGCATGATGCGGTGGAGGTGCATCCGTCAAGACTAGGGGCGAAGGTGTTTGATAATGCCCTCTTTTCACAAATTTTAGGAAGCTACGAAATCAAGCTCGCCTGGTGGATCTCAGATCACAAAGATTAACGGATGCCTAGAATGATGCAAAGAAAGACCCAAAATGGTAATCCCTTTTGAATTGATTGCTGAGGATGTTGAATACTATTCTAAGCATTCGTTATATTGCAAATTTATGGGATTAAGAGTATCTCTTCAATTTTTGGAAAATTGGGCTCAGAGAATCTGGGAACCAGAGGGCGAAATGGAGGTCACTTTGCTTGCAAATAACTTTTTCATGGTCACATTCATCTGCATGGCTGATCGTAATAGGGTTTTTGAAGGCGGGCCCTATTTTTACAACTAGGTTGGGCTATTTGTTAAGCCATGGCATGTAGGATTTAATCCTTTTGAGGAGCTTCCAAATTGAGTTCTAGTATGGGTTCGATTACCCAGATTTTCAATAGAGTGTTGTTGGAAGGATATTCTTCATATGCTTGCATCAAAGCTGGGGAAGCCAGTGGGGTCTTCATCACAAACCCTTGGTAAGAAGGTTATGACTTTTACTCGAATTTGTGTGGAACTTGATTTGAGTAAACCATTGCTAGATGCAGTGGAAATGTGTGCGGGCTCACATTCTTGGGTGTAGCAACTAGATTACGAGACCCTTCCTTTCTGATGCCGCCTGTGTCATGAATATGGCCACCTACTACGAAGATGCCCAAAGGCCAAGTCAGTGGAGCAGCAGCCTCCATCTCCTCCTCGTAACACTCTTGATGCTGATAAAGGGAAGAAGTTGGTTTCTAGCAAGGGTAAGGATGCAGAGGGTATTTTCAGGTTAAGGCTCGTAACCGAAATAGAGGATAGAAGAGGAATCTAATGGAGAGACAAGTTGAGAATACTTTTAATAGATTGAGGTATTGGATGAATTGGGACAGCAAGAAGTTAATCCAGGATTTATCAGTGTGGATCAATTTGTGGTGGATTCTAGCCTGGAGATTGCCTCTTCCATTTCTCCTCCTACTCCACATGTGGAATCTACCTTGCCTATGGTCACTGATGGGCAGGCAGGGGCTCAGGTGATTCTAGGGTCAAATGTTGATTTGGGACAAGGAGGAGAGGGTATTGCCCTTCCTGCATGGACTGCTATTTTGGATATGGATAAGTGGGGAAAGTATTCTCCTCATCTGGGTATTCTTCAGAAGGATGGCAAGAAGGGGATTTTAGAGAAAACCAGTAAAAGTGGATGAAAAAAGGACCTAGAGAAGATTAAGATGATAGGGGAGACTTTGGTGGAGTCTGGATCTATTAAGACCTTGGATTCCCATTTTTTGACTCCCCTGAAATGATCATTATTTCATGGAATGTAAGGGGCTTGAACAACGGCCCTAGACAAAAATTTGTTCGAGAATTGGTTAAAAATCATTCCCCTGATGTTCTTTTTCTTCAGGAGACTAAGGTTTCTGTTGAGTACATGATGAGTATAGCACCCAAATTGTGGAATAATGGTCAATGTTAGTGCATTGGAGCTCAGGGATCTTTGGGGGGTGTGGCATGCTTCTGGAACCAACAAAAGATCAAACCTTTATGGTGGATATCCTTTAGCTCCTCCTTATCTTTGGTCTCTCTATTCCCTGAGTCGGGAGAATCTGTTCTTTTTTCCAAGTCTATGCTCCTGTTGAGTTTCAAGGTAAACTTCTTGCATGGAATAATATTCATTTTGTTCGTGGTCTATTTCCTTATTTGCCATGGATTATTGCTGGAGACTTTAATGCTATTCTTGATTTATTTGAAAAACGGGGAGGTATTGCAAGACTTGAGCCCTCTTCTGTGCTACTCCAGGATAATATGTCAGCACTCAATCTTGTGGATATCAAGCCTAGCAATGGCCAATTCACTTAGAATAATAGAAGGGTGGGAGAAAATTGCATTGCTGAACGACTAGACCGATTCATGGTTTCCTATTTTTGGGTGGGCGGATTGTGGTCTTCCAATTCTGAGATATTAGATTGGAGAGGTTCAAATCATTGTCCCATTAAGTTAGCTATTTCTTCTACCCGATTGCCTCAGAGGCCACCTTTCAAATTCCAGCTCATGTGGTTGAGGGACCCGGACCTGTATGGATATGTTGCTGAGTGGTGGAAGGATGGTAGACTTGCCTTTGGTACAACAATGTATATTTTTGCTAAACTCCTACAATATGTTAAGTATCAGCTCAAATGGTGGAACAGGCTTTGCTTCGGCAATATTTTCTAGGCGAAAAATGCAGCTCAGGCTGAGTTGAATGATATTACCAGGTTGATTAGGGAGGATGGGGTGTCAGAGTTTTTGTCGTGAGAGGAAGCCAGAGCTTTGAAAACCTTGGAGGAATGGGAGATGAGAGAGGAAATCTTTTGGAAACAAAAAGTTCAGATTGAATGGCTTCAAGAGGGTGATAAGAATATTGCTTTCTTCTTCAATTTGGTGAAGGCCAGGCGACATGGTAGTTCTATATCAACTTTGGTGAATGATAGGGGGGAGGTTCTCTCTTCTTCTCAGGATATCTCTAGTGAAGCTGTGCAGTATTTTGCCTTTTTATTTAGGGAGGATTCGCAGGGGGACTCAGTTGAAGAGGCTTAGGTCCTCTCTTGTATTCCTTCTTTGGTTTCTCTAGAAATAAAAGAGCATCTTATGAGTGCCATATCTTTGGAGGAGCTAGAAATGACTGTTTTCTAGATGCAGAAAGGAAAAGCTCTAGGTCCGGATGGCTTTCCGATTGAGTTCTTCTAGGAATTTTGGGACATTATCAAGATAGATTTACTGGCAGTTGTTCAGGAATCCTTGAAGAATAAGCAAATGCTTCTGGCCTTGAATTCTACCTTCCTTGCTCTCATCCCCAAGGGAGAAGGGGTTGATCAGATAAGTCAATTTTGCCCTATCTCTCTTTGCAATGTTATTTATAAAATTATATCTAAGTTGATTGTTGATAGGTTAAAAAAATGGCTTCCACTACTAATTTTTGAAGAACAAAGTTGCTTTGTGGTGGGTTGCCAGATCTTGGATGGGGTGGTTGTGGCTATTGAGACTATTCATTCTATGGCCAACTCTAAAGATAAGGCTATGTTCATCAAGTTGGACATGGCTAAGGCTTATAACAGAGTTCATTGGTCATTCCTCCAAAAGGTTTTGGGAGCCTTCAGTTTTGAGGAGGAATGGATCCGTTGTGTTATGAGTTGTGTGAATTCGACTTCTTTCTCAGTTTTGATTAATGTGGAGCATTCTGATCTTTTTGGTGCCTCTCAAGGGTTACGGCAAGGCGACCCCCTCTCTCCTTGTTTTTTCTTTTGGTGGAAGGTTTGGGAAGGTTGATAAAAAGGAATGTAGAAGTGGGCTTCATTCAAGGCTGGCAATAGGGAGGAGGCCTTCCAGTGCAATCGCACCTACAGTTTGTGGATGATACGGCTTTGATGGGGCATGGCTACCATTCGGGAAGCTTCTAATATGCGCAGGGTGCTGGATGTTTATCTTGCTGCTTTAGGCCAGTTGATTAACGAGGGCAAGTCTTCCATTTTTTTCTTCAACACTCTGCCATCTATTCAGAGGAGAGTCGCTCATATTCTCAGATTCCAAATTGAGAGTCTTCCATTGCTCTACCTTGGGATTCCTATTTTTAGTGGCAGGCAGTCGAGGGATTCTTGGCAGGTCATTTTGGATAAGTTCTGTGTCAAAGTCACTCATTGGACCCATCGCTGGCTATCATTTGTTGGTCGGGTCTAGCTGCTCCAATCCGTGGTTCAGGGTCTTCCTCTCTATAGGAGTATGATTCAGGTGGCATTGATGAGCTTTGTTAGGGACCTGGATTCTTTAGCAAGACAATTTTTATGGGCTGGCAATTTATCTTCAACTAAGTGGAGTCTTATCAAATGGGAGGTTGTTTGCAGCCCAAAACAGTTTGGTGGTCTTGGATTATGACAATCAGTACTAACTGGTACTACTCTAACAGTCAAATTGTATTGGTGTTGGTGTCTGGAACAAGACCGAGTTTGGGCTAGAATTTTGACTCAGAAGTACTTTCCAGGGATCCCCCAAAAAGACATCCCTTAGTATAGCTTGAGTGGGAAAGGTTCAGTGATTTGGAATACTCTCAAGAAAGGTGTTGTGCTCATCAAGGGTGGCCTATTCTAGATCTGCAAGGGTGGGTCAGAGGCTCATTTCTGGCATGATGCTTGGGATGGATACCCTCTCATGGTCGTTCAATATCCTCATTTGCGCATATTGTCCCAGAGGTTTTGTGAAGCTAGATGGTCAAGGGTGCCTGACTTTAAGTCCTTTTCCCTTTACGAGCAGTTGGTGGAGGCAAGATGGAAGAACCCAAAGGAATGGCCTATTTTCTAGTTGGAAGAGGAACGCGCTGAGCTCCAGTACATTCTTTCTGGCCGAAACTGTAACGCCCTTATGGATGATGATGTGTTGGCCTGATCCCCTAATCCCAAGGGTGCTTACACTATTTATTCTGGGTATCAGGAGTTGCTCTCCCAGCAACTTGTGGGGGGGGGGAGGTTCAATGGTGGAAGAAAGTTTGGAATAAGTTTTCTTGGCCAAAGTGTAATTGCTTTATTTGGACTTTGATCTGGAATAGATGCTTGACTTGGGACACTATCTGCAAGAGGGGTTTTTCCAACCCTTCGAACTGTGTTCTTTGCAGTAGTGAGGAGGAAGACTCTCTGCATTTGTTATTTCGTTGTTCTTTCACCCTACAGCTATGGCATTTCTAGTGGGATGTTTGGAAGCACCCGTGCATTCATGCCTCCTCCCTGGTAGAGTTTTGGATGAGTCTAGGGAGGCCCCCCTCCTTGGCCCCCTTCTTGCAAGATGTTTGGTATGTTGGACATATCTTTCTACCATGACAAGTCTGGCTAGAAAGGAATCGAAGAATCTTTTAGGGGGAAAAATTGGGGATTCAACAGGTTTGGCTTAGAATGATGGGAATGATTCAAGATACTGTCATAGCTAAGAGTGAGGTAGTGTTGCCGCTTGAGAAAGGTGACGCTAAGATGGTTGATAGGTTTGGAATACAAGGGATATCTCTGGCATCAGTCTGTGTCAGGAGAGGCAGACGTGCGAGGCAAAAAGTTCAAAGGATGGGGAGATGGCTGCCCCCTTCCTGCTGGTTTTTTGAAAATTAATACGGATGATTCTTCCAGGAGAAATCTAGGTGTGACTGGGATTGGTGGGATTGGTAGGGACTCTTCTAAATCAGTGGTTTTTATTTTTTCAGTTAATAAAGGAATGCAAACTATTAATAGGATGGAAGGTTTGGCTATCCTGTATGCCTTAAAGTGGGCTTATGCTCGAGGGTGGTGAAAGGTGATTTGTGAATCTGACTCTTAGGCTTTGGTTAATCTTCTCCTTGAGAGTAAGATTTCAAATGTTAGTTGGCAATTGTCTACGATAATGCAACATATTTTACAAGTTAGCTCATTGATGGATTCAATGTCTTATGCCCATATTCCAAGGGAGTGGAATAGGGCAGTTGATAGCCTGGAAAAATGGGCATTTGAAAACATAGATGTCGGGAGGACTAATGAGTGGGAGCAGATGCCTTTCAAGTTATGTCAAGACTTGGAGAGGACTCTTGTTGAGGATGTTAGTGGAATTAGGGAGGGATGATCTAGTTCTTATCTTTTTTGTGGTCTCTAGTGGTTCCTAGGGCTTTGGCCCTTTACTGTTTTGTAATATTTTGTTCTAAAGTTCAAAAAAGTTTTTACCCCTCTTTTTTCAAAAAAAACTATTAAGATAAAATTAAATAGTACTATATATATATATATATATATATATATATATATATATATATATATATATATATATATATATATATATATATATATAGCCCCATTTAAAATGAGATAAATAAAATATTCAACAATATTAATTGAATAATCTTTAAAAAAACATTAGCTATCACATTTCTGTGAATTGATCAAATATTTTGGACAACATAAATTTACATTTCAATTTAATAATAAGAAGAAAATAACAATTCTTTATCAAGCCATTAACATTTATAATGATCCTTATGCTAGAAAACAATAATATAATTACCCCCACTTGGATTGAGCATGGGCTCACATAGGAATGAAGTAATGCAAAATCTTAAACAATCGAACCTCATATTATACAACACATGGAATGGAAAAAATTTGAAAAATCTACCTAGCATTTCTTTTTTAAACTGCGATTTACTTTACTAAACACAACTATCACTCCCACTCACTCCAAGACATTAATTCATAAACATTAAAACTTTATTTAACACTAGATGAGGTCGAGGTGGAAGGTTTTATGAAAGTTAAAAAGATTTTTCAATCAAGTTTTGTTGCTAAAGGTGATGATTGCCATTACATTCTATCTAGTTCGGTGATTTTTAATTTATTTTTAAAGCACCCTCGTTTAAAGTTTCTTCAGCACAAGCAGAGGATGTTTTCTCACACAAACTTTCATTTTCACCAAACCACATAAACATCATGATGCAGATTGATGTAGCAGCATTAAAGATGACATTATTTTATTGTACATTGATGACTGCATTCTTATCACATTAAATTTGCTGATGTAAAGAGTCAGTGTAATTAATGCATGATTGTTTTTTGTTTGATTTTTGTAAGTGAAAAATATAATTAAACCCAGGACAAAAAAAGATTTATTGTTCTGATAAATGCATTTAAAAATATATAATCAAAAACTTTAAGATCATATGATGTATGTTTAAGAAAAAAAGAAATTGAGAGCGGTCAAAAGAAAACAATAGTTCCCTGAGGCAGGGACTAATAAAACTAACCACGTGAATCTCTTTGGGGGCAGGGACTAATAAAACTAACCACGTGAATCTCTTTGGGGGATGCTTACGTTAGTAAGGTTGCCAGTACAACACAATAGACAAAATCACTTTCTTTCATGTGCTTCATATGCAACGTGGCACTGATGTTGAATGGGATAAAACATAATAGAGAACATATGCTCTTTACCACTGGGAGCACACCCGTCATTATATGCCTTGCTTGGGACATGTAACTTTTTGCGTCTGCCTTGCATCGTGATGCATGACTTGTATTATTTATATAATCATTTTCAAAGAAAGGAAATGACAAACGCCTACAAAAGTTACTTCTTCAGTAGGGGAAACGAGATAAAGAGCCGCCAAAAAAAATAGTCTAGCAGAACACATGTAACACACCACACATGTACTAATAACTGTTTATTTTTTTAAGTTTCCTTGGTTGTTGATTGATCCATTTGTGCAAAAAGTACTATTTTTTGAGTGACTACCAGAGATCTTAGTGAGGGTTCCAGACGAACATTTTAAAATGGCACTTGTAGACCACCTTCCACTCTACGAGTTTTACAAAGAACTCCGTAAATGTGAGAAAGCTAAAAGGTTAGCTTCAAACTCTACACTCACCTATGGAGATTCTCTAAAGAAAAACAGCAAATTTCAACGTACAGATTAGGAATTGTAGATGTACAATGTTTACTCTAGGCGGCTACAGGGTCATTCCCCCTATAACATCTCTACCAAAGGCACTCGCTACTCAAGTTTCGACTACCTCAATATTGATAACATTCCAACTATGGTTAACATCAAATGCCCATTTAGCTTTACCTTTTTACCGAGTCACATTGAATTGCTCGTTCCTTCGGGATAAAAATCTAGAACCAAAAGAAAACAACTTTAAAAAAACAAGTCAATGAAAGTCTACAGTTGAATAATAGCAGAGCTAATCGTTGATTGAAATTTGCTTTAAAAAATGATCTATTAAACTGCACAGTAAAATAGATCCAAATTCCCCTACCCTCCCAAGCATTTTTTCACTCCTGCCCAAGTTGTGGTTCTGGCAATTCCAAATCGTCAATGGAATGATGGTTTCTGGGATTAGAGTTTGTTCAAAAAGTGAAGCAAAGAAAAACTCCGCTCCAAAAATGTGATCCCTTAGCAGGATTTTCAATTTGCTCCTGTATTCCTATGGATCTATATCAGGCAATTGGACTTCATGACAGTCGTCAAAGAGAAGGCCATCCCATGATACAGTTTCATCCACTAATGTTAATGCTGTGGGGATTGCAAACTCCTACATTTCCAGCATGCCTGACCATGAATGATCCTTATTTAACAAAAACTCTCATCAAGCCAGCTATCTAGGTCCCCTGAATTAATAATACAGCTAGGGTGGAAAATAAAGTATGATGCAATCTTTTAAGTGGTGAGTTCCATAATGTTTTCTTACCTAGTTATCATAATGACTAATATTTTAAAAACTTTTTGAGTCTTTTTTGATGGGCCACTTATTCTTGTGCTAAGGGTTTGTTCATTGGGATTAACAAATCAGCGAAGAATAGAGCATTTCTGCTCCAGTGGGACCATGATTTTGATGAAAGACCAGTGGTTAAAACCATGTTACTCAAAGCTTAAAGTCCTTAACCAAAATTCTTTGAAACTCTCCAACTTGATTACATTAGCCTCACTCACAGCTAAAACACCATGGAAGTCCTCTCTCTGCATAAAACCATGTTACCAAAAACATTTAATCTCCTTGCTCAATAGTTTGACTGAATTTCCTCTACAATTTTACAGAACTTCAAGCCTCGCATCATTGATGATTTTTACAGTATCTAAGCACCACTCTAGCTCAAATTCTTAATGAAAAGATTTTATCGATGACCACAAAGGAATTAGCCTCACTCACAGAAGTCATCTCTCTGCATAAAACCATGTTACCAAAAACATTTAATCTCCTTGTTCAATAGTTTGCCCGACTTCCCTCTACAATTTTACAAAACTTCAAGTCTCACATCATTGATGATTTTTACAGTATCTAAGCACCACTCTAGCTCAAATTCTTAATGAAAAGAATTTATCGATGACCACGAAGGAATTAATTTAAGATTTAGATGTCTTAAGACTGAAGTCACATGACAGTAGCTTGCACAACACAATTTCATGCTGCTGCAATAAGACTCAATTCTACAAAGCAAGTTACAAGGTGTAATAGGGCAGAGCTGCAGCCTGAAAGTATTACTCCTGCTGATCTCTCTACAACTTCTGTGACTTCTTTTTCATTGGAGGTAAAGTTACTAATATGAACAGATTTCCACAATCGGTCATAATTGAGAGATGCATCTTCTGGATTTGATTGTGTGCCATTTTTTGCATCAACGTTTCGAATCGCACTCAGTGATCCATCATCAGGATGTGAAGAGCTGAAGGAGATAAATGGTAAAGTTACTTCCAAATAAAATGGGGTAGAGATCAAGCATCAGTATATTACTTCAGACCATCTCTCAAGGACTGCAACTTACATTTCTGTAGTGACAAAATTTTCTTTCAAAGCCCTTTTCCAATCAGCAGCTGAGCCTGGCAGCACTTCCTCGATTCCACTTTTTGAAATGAGCTTTCCCCATCAACAAACAAAAGCTTTTTCTCCTACAAACAATTGGGGCTGCATTTTTAAGGACTTCAATTGGGGTTTATCTTCCTTCTGACCCCCCTATAAGATAAAGGACATATCTTAAAGGGTGGTGGTTAGCCAAGGTTTGAAATTAAGAATCTCATCTAGTTTCCTTCAAAAACTATTTCAGACCAATGCACAGCATTCTCTCATCTCATGTATGAAACATTAGCCATTCAATCACCTTGTTGGCTTTCCCTTCATTATAGCTTTCAACCTTCCCAGTTGTTTCTCGAAGGTTGCTTAATTGTATTAGTAGGCACTCAGTTCTCACAAGCTGTTTAAAAAAATTAGTATTTTCTCTTGAATGTAATTTAAATAGAGGGACCCACTTCCCCCACTATCAAAAATATAGATGACACTAGCAAGATAATCAAAAAATGTGCAAACAGAAGTTGATAACATGCAGAGCTACTTCACACTGACACCTCAAACACAAACTTAGGCTAATAGACAAACAGGCATCCCTCACCTTTGTATGGCCCTGCTATCCTTCATATATGCCAAAACACAGATAAAGTCCAGAATGTTGCTCCTCAACTTGGCAATTACTTTCCTATGAGGTGCTTCTCGATTCGATGGCAGAAGCAACTCATAGATTATCTCATGGATTGTGGAAATCTACTTGCTGTTTATTACTTTCCTTTCAACAAGTGTCATAAACAACCATCCATAAACAACTCAATAAGATAGAATATCAAGCAAGTGGGAAAAAAGATGTTGCATCACAAATAAACACTGTTGATAACTGCATACTCTCAGAGAATTGTGTATATCGTTAGTTGCAACATCCCAAGTACTTTTTCTCAACTATTCCTCCTGACACAAGTATACACAACCAAAAATACAGACACTGGCTGACCAAAACAGGTAACAAATATCTAACTTCACACATTTAAATAAACCTCCAATAAAACAAAAGTATGGAAGATATCATCTGTTTACATGCAATGTAAGAATGCTAAAATCAACCTAGACACTGATTTCCTTTGGAGAGAATTAGGACCAGCGTATTATCTATTCTTATGACTGCACAAATCTATCTCAAAAGCGAGTAGAGCCCCGAACTCTTTGATGTAGAAGAAAGCTTTCAAAGGCTTGGACTTTTTCATAGAAGAATACAACTCTGCGCTCAAAACTGAATGGTGATGCTATTACAAAACTCTCAACAGTACATAAAGCCATCAGACATAACTGTAGTTCTCTGAAAATGAGATTTGGCAAAGTCAATGAAAAATGAAAAAGGTATAGTAAATATTAAAATCTTGATTATTCTTGAGGTGATCATTTCATATATTTTAGAATACAACACAGAAATATGCTAAAAATCATAACCTATACTTTAAAATTCAGTTACCATGTTTTGGAAAGCCACTTAAAAACATTAAACTTGGCCAAAAGACGCACACTTATGTTTTTGCCCACCTCCAAAAAGAAAGCAGTAAAAGCAAACAAATTTATGCCCTAGCCAAAGGCAAGATATATTTTTAAATTACCTCTATAAAAATTATCAAAGATATTCCAAAAACTGTATAATACTATTTGACATGAAATAAGGATGTAAGTTTTCTTTGAAAGAAAAATTTCATTGGAACCATATCAATTGACCAGATGCAGAAATGAATTCACATTCAACCGACCAAAGAAACATCTACCCAAATACCTCACCTTAATCAAAGCTCAAAAAATTACTGTCAGCACATTGGGATAGTTCTCAAAAATGTTTATATTCAAAAATATCTATAAATATTATTCAAGACAACAACCAAATAGAACAATCTTGTCCCTGAAAATAAAATCAACGCTTTTTTGAAACACCAACAGTCTTTCCCCTACGACCAGTTGTCTTAGTGTGCTGTCCACGCACTCGAAGGCCCCAATAATGTCTTAAACCACGGTGATTCCTGTCATTCAGAAAATTACAAGTAAATTCATTATCGAAATTGTTAACACCACACTCCTGCCTGCCTCAGACTCAAACATGATGAAGGAAACAAATAAGGTAGGAGTATCAATTAACATAATTATGCTCAAACTTGAGAATAATCATTTAAAGGCTGCAACATTCAAGAAGTTTCAAGTTTCAATGTCATGCAGAAAATTGCAACACAAGTTAGAAACTTCCAAATGACTTACAATTAATTAATCAAAAAATCAAATGCAAAGTTAACATTAATAAATTAGGCAAAGACATCAGACAATATAATAAATACAACAACCATTATTATTTATTTTAAGTTCTATAGAGACAGTCAAAAAAATGACTTAAGATTACAAATGAGTCAAAATAATTAAAATTTGCCCTACAAAATCTGATCAAGGAACCAGGTGTACTACAAGTAAATATTATGTACGAGGCACCAAGCACTACAAATAAATGTTGCATTGATCCACCAGGCATTACAAATTAATATTAAGTTTGAGCCACAAGGCACTACAAATATGTATTAAAATCAAGGCACTGGGCACTACAAATAATTTAACAAACATTAAGTTCAAGGCACTACAAATAATTTAATAAACATTAAGTTCAAGGCACTACAAATAATTTAATAAACATTAAGTTCAAGGCACCAGGCATTACAAATGATTTTATAAACATTAAGTTCAAGGCACCAGGCACTACAAATAATTTAATAAACATTAAGTTCAAGGCACCAGGCAGTGCAGATAAATACGTTCAAGGCAACAGGTGTTAAAGATTAACTTTATGTTCAAGACAACAGGCACTACAGATAAACTTTACATTTTGAAGGCAACAGGCACTACAGATAAATATTTATTCTAAGGTCCACACAGAACTTCAACAATTTTGATAATGCACTCATGAGTCCTCAGTTGTGTGAAAATCAAAGAAAATCTCAAAATAGTAAATACTTGTAGCCAAATTAAAATTCAAGATATGAATGGTAGTAGCAGATGTGGAAATGAGTACAACTTGAGTCCTCAGTTGTGTGAAAACCAAAGAAAACTTCAAAATAGTAAATACTTGTAGCCAAATTAAAATTCAAGATATGAATGGCAGTAGCAGATGTGGAAATGAGTACAACTTCATCATCAAGTATGTCAAGTGACAGACACACTAGGAAATAGCAGTTTCACTGAGTCCATACAAGCATGCGTACATAGATATAAGTATGAATACTCAACAATGAACATTTGGCATATCCCAGGGAAGCAGCAAACACAATTTAAAATATCCAGAGTAACATATAATTGGGAGAAGAAAAAGGGTAAGTTAGTAATGTTCCAAAGGATTTCGGGAGAGGGATGGGGGATGGCAAGGGATGCATTTTGAGAACAGTCCATCAAGGACCATTTTGGGGACAGCATCTCTCTCTCTCTCTCTCTCTCTCTCTCTCTCTCTCTCTCTCTCTCTCTCTCTCTCAGCACCTCTCTCTCCCTCTCTCTCTCCCTCTCTCAGTTGTGTGAAAATCAAAGAACAATAAATCTAATCATGAGATCCATATCAGGGATGTGGGTGTGGAGAGCCTAATGGTATTTGCAGGGCAGTAATGATAAGCTGCACAAGGTGTTAGAATTGAGAAAAATCCAGAGATAGATAGAGGGAGTGCAGGGGTTTCCGATTCCCCAAGCCAGAAGTAGGGATTCAGAAAATGTTGGATGATTTATTCGATGACGCAGAAACAAAATAAATAATGTATTTATAGGGCAGCGTTTTTCTGTTATACCACTGCTTGGGGGGGGGGAGGGGGGTTGCCTAGCCATCCCGTCAGGCATCCCCAAGCAGTCCGGGAATTTTTCGGGCCTTTCCTCGGAATTTTCAAGCACAGGGATGATCAAAAACTGAAACTGAAACTAAAAGATACAGTCGTCATCCTCAGTTGGCTAACAACGGAGAAAGATATTTGATAAATGAAGATATGTCAAGCCCCATATTAATCATGCTTGCACCATTGATTACTCCTCTAAAATTAAAACTAGGTCCTCTAAAACTAAATTGTACCTGATCTTCTTGAGACGTTCCAAATCATCTCTGAGCTTCATGTCGAGGGCATTGGAAACCACCTGAGAGAAGCGCCCATCCTTGTGATCCTTCTTTCTGTTAAGAAACCAGTCTGGAATTTTGAACTGTCTAGGATTCGCCACTATTACCATAAGGTTTTCCAATTCCTGTGCTGATAGCTCTCCAGCCCTGCCAAATCCAAAGTCAGCCCATCATAACGCTAAAAGAACAAGAAAAAAAATCTTAAACCGCACCTTAAAATATTTTCAAGAAACTTGCAGAACTAAAACCCCCACCAGTAAAAGATCAAAGATCTCGACGAGAGAGCGAGAGAATGTTTAAAAAAATACAATGTTCATATATAACCGAAAAAGCCTGGAGAACATGAAACCCCAACAAAAATAAATAAACCCTAGAAAGAATTCCCTCGCAGACTGCATAATAATTAATTTTTCAAATAATAATGTAAACACGCAAACACAATCTTTCACACCCTAGATCTAAAAATGTTAAGTTAGCTCCAAATTCATTGCATAATATTTAGCAAAATTGATTCACAAAAAGCCGAAAATTTTAGAAAATTAATTATATTACACTGGATAGCCTAAAACTAAAACGATTGAAGAGGTCGACTTAAGCCAAAAACCAATACGACTCAAGCAATCGACTTAAAGAACCCACCTTTTACTCATATCGACATCGGCCTTCTTGCAGACAATGTTAGCGAAACGGCGACCAATACCCTTGATGGAAGTAAGTGCAAACATAATCTTCTGTCGCCCATCAACATTGGTATTCAGCACACGAAGAATGTGCTGAAACTCTTCGTTCGCTATAAGTGACTGTTATGCAAAAATCACATTCAAATGCAAACAAAACCTGGTCAGTACATGAAAAAAATGTGGTTTGGGAAAAAAGACTTATGTTACTGATAGCAGCAGAGCTTGCAACAGCCAATACCATTTTCGAAGAAATTGCTCAAGCGCAGGATGGTTGATGAGCTTTGTTGTGATAGTCCCAGAAACTATGCTTGCGAAGGACTTCCGCTACAAAACCCTCGCGCAAACCCTAGATCTGTTAATAAGGAGGACCGTACTTAGGTTTTTCGCGACGTATAAAAATAGGATTTACTACTAAACTTTCGATATTATCTAATTAATTCTTACTACTATTCTTGTTAAGAGGCAGGAATACTTGCATTCGTGAAGGTGCATAAAACAGAATTACTCCAACCAATAACATGTTAGAATTAAATCATTACTAAAGTATGTTCAAAAGTTTTTATTTTTCATACATTTTAAAAATTAGAAAATCATTAATTATCTAAACTTTTATTGGCTTCCATTAAAAAACGCAAGGAGGAAAATCTATTTTCCCAACTCGAAATTAGAAAAAATAGTTAAATATAGTGTGGCATTAAGAGACACTTCTACTTTATCTAGATCATTCTACCTAATTTTTAATAATATTTCTTTGCCCATCGCCACATCCACCGCCTTTATCTTTTATATCATTCTGAAATCTAGATCTCCTCTGTATATGCACACCTCATCTGTATTCTGGAATGTCAATTCTATCGCTCAGTTTGCTCAAGCCTGCGAAGAGGGAAAAACATGTAGGTCTCCCCTTCTTCAAGCTTCACATCGGGTTGATATTTGAAATGAGACATCACGCTGGAAATGGTAAGGGTAAAGGAGGAGGTCTGGCACTGTGATAAAAAAATGGAAATGGCAGATCTGACCATTCGCCTATCACAGGCACCTTCTACCACTGGTAGGACAAGCCATCCCCCATGGCCATTGTATGCTATTGTTTTTGAATATTTTAAATTTTTTCTCAAAGTTTAACTTATTGAAACTTTGAAATGAAAAAAAGGGATCTTATATTCTGAATAGAAATCAGGGCATTGTTTAGTATTCTCTTTTCTATGAATCTAGCTTTCTTTGTGAGCACTCTTGCTTGATTCTGGACAAAAAAATAAGAAACTGAACTCTGAACCCTCTGGATTTGATGACCAATTATTTAGCCTCTTCAAATCATGATTTCTTTCTATCATGTAAATCTAATGAGCCATTTATCTAAGTTTATTTCTATCATAGTATTTAGAGAGATAAAATTTTGAAATAATTTATGTAGCTTTGATAGCCTGGGCATTCATTATTTCCTTGGATTACCAAACTATTTATTGATGTTGTATACATGCTCTGCAAGATTCTATCACAAAGAAGCTTTAGGCTACATAATCGATATTCTCTTCAGCAAGTTTGGTCATCTCCTCGTCTACACCTTTTATGCGCTTACACTCACAGATACTATGCATGTATCCTTTACTACTCAATGTTCCTTTTTGTTTTGAGTTTCAACTATATTCTATCTGCCCAGTTGGTTTTATGTTGAAGGGATTTATTAGATAATCTCTTCCTTAAACAATTCTAGAAGTTTCCTCCCTTCTCTGATTATCAATGGATCTATTAGTCTTTTGTATTTTTATTCTATGTGCTCAAGCAGTTCTAGGTTGGGGGCCCAATTTTGATGCTACACAACCCTCATTTCTACATTAAAAATGTTATAACCAATCCAAGTTGTCGATTGTTATTCTGAAAATCGGATATGTAAGGCCTACTATATCGAAGGGGATCCATTTTATCTAGAACAAACAACATATCCAAATGCAGTAGACCTCGCAAATTCTCTACTATTCTATTGGCAATTTTAGGCGTTGTTCCAAATCCAATTATTGACCTGGTTTATTCAACACCTCTGGTGGAGTGAATAGTATTGCCAATTTGATAGCCTAAAAATTGCCCTACTATATATTCTATGGGTTCCATATTATAAAGGGGAGCTCAAGGTTAAAGAGAACCGTCTACTAGACGAGGTTGCCCTATTTGCACGCAAATTAGAATCCCAAGCGCTTTTCTCAGGTGAAATTACATTTCTTGCTATTGAAATAATAATTTCTATCTGAATGGGTATAAATGTTGTTTTTACAGTTGATGTTGTGCTTTTTACTACACGATAAAATGGTTTTCAAACTAATTCTTTTTTAAATTTTTAATTTAAAAAAGCTCTATAACCATCTCAATGCTCATGGAAAAAGCTAGAATCCATAGCGTGGCAAGCTTCTTTAGGGCTTACCAGAATTGGTAATCAGGAAAAGTCATATTTTTGTGTCTTTCTTCGGGGCGGGTTTCTACCATTTATCAGTGCTCTATTCTTCTCGCCATTTTAGTTGCTTCACTTTGAACTATTTCAAAAATCAGTTTGTTTTATAAAAAAAAATGAAGTCTAAATTAGAAGCATTTTCCTTTCTTTTAACTGATGCGTGGCTCTCTCTTTGCATATTGTATTTCAGAAAACACATTTTTAACAAAATCATATATGGCAGAATCTAATCCATAATGCATCTTAATGTATGACCTGAAAACCTCCTCGTATCATAGTTTCCACATAGATGGGGAATCTCCACCAAAATAATGGTTGGCATTTAAATTATAGGAGTCTCCAACCTATTCAACTAAAGGTGAGAGCAATATAAAACCTCAATTCAAACCTGAATTTTCCCATGATTCCTGTATGGTTGGACTGAGTCTTGACTTTGCCGATGGGTGTATTTTAGATATGGAATTCCTGCCTACAGAAGAACTCTGGCTCCCCAATGGGACAACCCTGTCATTCAGCACGCCTGCAGAATAGTTCAACACAAATATTAGAGTTAGACCAATATATAAGGACAACTATTATTAAAAAGTAGTATGTGTACCCTTCGAAACCACAAAGAGTCAATGGAAAATACCATCAATTACATCCTACGAACATTGTAATCCTTGTCACATTTGGGCAGCACAGCTTGTGGCACAATAATAGTTTCAAGATGACTTCCTACCATTACTAAGTTGCAGCACAAACACAACCCTTGGCCCATCTGTACAATATGCCCATTCCATGCCATTTGTATATTCCTTTAGTATGCAATGCACCCTTAAGTCCATTGTATCTTTGGAAATAACACACTGGAACTAATTTTCTAAATTAAACTCACTGAGATTTGGTTGTCATCTTACAAAGTTTTCATGAAGAAGTTAAATTGTAACATTATATATTGACTGATGGCAATGTAACTGCAATCATTTTCCTATAATCAGTGATGGCACTATTAGATCTGATGTGTTATTCCATTAATCTGTAATAGGGAAGGCACAAGGATCCAATCCTCTCCAAAAACATTTGCTTGGAACGCATGAAGGAATGATGCCCATGGGCCATTACAATAAGCTCTTGCTTTTGAATTTTCAATTCTTTTTTTGCTGCCAGCTGTTCTTTATGAAACAGGTGTGCAAAATGGAAAGAATCAACAGGGCACGTAACTTTGTGTTCTACTTCTTTATGAGATAGGTGTGCAAAATGGAAGGAATCTCACACGCATCAAATTATCATGGAGGTTATTTTTCACATTGAACTTTTAAATAAGTTTGCTACATCCAAGTGCTACTTTTATGCTACCTTCATTTGCTTCATGCGGATCGCATGTTTTAGTTATTTATAATGATCCAATTCAGAATTATGGATGCTATCTATACTAGTTTTAAACAACAATAGTTAGTATTAAATATGTATTCTTGGAAGCTTGAAAATCCTATTTTAGTAAAAGCACAGATGATTACCAAGTTTTTTGAATACAACACCTTACCATCCTTCCAAAAATATGTACTAACATAAACAATATTTTTAATTGGAAATATGATTTCCTAATAAGGATATTTATATATTTTATAAAGAGGAAATTGGTATAGTCAACTACCCAATAGATCACATGCAAAATATGAAATTCTAGGAGAGCCACCCACATCATTTTACATAATAGGATGAGGTGCATGAGGTGCATTTTGATATTGACGATTTTATTATTAGTGAAATTTATAATATTTAGGTGGTTTAACACTTAACAATTCTACAATATATTTAAATATTATAAATAATATCTTTTATTTTGTGAAAAAATATTTTGACGTATATATGACTTCAGAATCTAATACACATTATTACTTATAAAATATCAAACCAATGTTGATAAAGAAATTTTCACTATAGAATTTCATTGCCATTTTATGATTTCAATCTTTGACGTTTTAATTGTCAATTATAACTTATGAAAAAATATAGGTCAATATATCTATTTATGCAAAACAAGTAAAATTGGGCTTCTCAACTACTTCCATTTTCACTTCTATCTACTTTCAACTATCACATTTTAGGCAGGAACTTTAACGCTTTGCGTCTCTTGTTGTTGTTGTTAGTTCCTGCCATGGGCAGAATACTTATGCATTCATGTCATCCTAATATCACATTAATACTAACCAATCAAATCAAAGAATTTAAAAGATTATATGAAAATTCAAATGTTTATATCTTTTTCTAATTTTTTATTATTTTGTAAATCACATTTTTCACTCATTCTATTGATCCATACTATTTTTGGTGGGGGAGAAAATTAATTTTCTTCAACAAAAATAGAAATATTTTCTAACAACTTCATCTTGCATTAATGAATGCATTAATTACAACTTTATCTTTGTGACAAGTTGATAAGATTTTATTTTATTTTCAATCATTTTATCTTCCACCTCACACAACAAGTCTAATCAATATTAATTCTCAATAGCTTGTATTTGAATTTCTATTTTTTTTTAAACTTTGATTTTTTAATAAAAGTAGTTAAATTATTACTCTTATTTTACTTTTGTAAAAATAAATTAAACAATATTATTTTTTAATTATATTTTATAATAGTGTTTGTAATATGTATAATTGATAAGTGTTACAATTTGTAAATTATATCATTTATTAATTTTTGATTTTATTTGATTTTATTTATTTATTTAATCGGTAAACGGCCAAGGCCTTGATAATTTTATTAAATAAGTAAATGTTACAAAAGCTTACTTCATTCAAATGGGCATTGGTAGGAAAGAATGGAGAAGAAAACCTCCAGTCTTGCCTAGGAAAAAGTCCTATTTTATTACAAAAATTAAAAGGGGCATTCCCTAGTGAAAAAATATCTACACTTATCTTAATTAATTTTACATTATTATAGGGGCATACCCCTAGTGTTTACAAATATCTCGCATCTTCTGATGATGCTATTAGAGCATATACTTCCTGCAAAACATCACCAACACAAAAAGAACTATTCCTGTATATCGAAAAATTGACTGACCCATATTTTTGATAGTAAAGATGTTAATCCTGAAATGGCAGATGTTCTATTATATCTAAATTGACTCGGAAATAAATCTTAGAGAATTAGAACTATTTGAGAGAACAAAAAATTTATCCCTAAACTTGATTACCTTAGTAAATTAAACTTACTTAAAGCCCTAAAACCACATAGAATTAATAAAACAGGTAGTGTTAATAGCAAATATAAGAGATTTAAGATATAATTGCTAAAAAGATAAAGCCATGCGAGCTTGTTTCAAATCCCTTTTAAATTTTATCAGTCAATCCATGACTTTATCTGCTAATATGTTACTAACAAGTTTTTACAAATAGAATTGAAAACCTAAACACACTAAATCAACAGTAGCCCCTCGGTCACTACTCATGATCATACAGACACTAATGAAAAAGAGACAATTAGACAGAAGAAGCCGAAAACATCTAAGCCATTGAGCTTCCTCCATAGTAACAAATCAGTTAAATACTCCTACCTATATAACATCAACCCAGCCTGAACCTTCTCCATTCTGAGACTCGAGGTCTTCCTTTGAAAAAACCTCACCAAGTCTGCTCATCTACTTCCTGGGTCATTTAAAAAGCTCTATCCGCATCTTAGAGTCCTAATTCCCATTAATTCGAGTTCAAATTAACTTTAAGGCCCAAATCTGAGCTATTCTAGTCTAAGAAATGAAAACAAGACCCTCTCTTTAAAATTTGAGATCTCCAAAGAACAAAAATAAACTAGATTATATTAATCATATTAACAATTGCAGGAATCTATTTTAAATTAAATTCCCAACATTGATAACTAATTGAAACTTATAGATCTTCATACTCATATCATTTATTAATATTAAAATATTTTATATTTAAACAATTTATCATTTAGTTTAAATATATTTAAATTTTAAATATATTTTTTAATATTAAATTAATAATTATATTTTACATTAAAAAAAAATACTAAAAGAAATAACCACAAAAAAGAAATAATTCTATTCTAAAAGATATGTAAATTATTATTAAGTTTAACTATGTATTAAAATTAAATAGTTATATTCTATTTCTTATTTATTACATCGTATTTATTCATCAACATCAAATTTATATGTATTACATCTATTTATTATTTAGAAATGTACATATTAAATTATATAGATATTGTTTCATAATTAAAAATTACTTAATTTTATGAAAACATTGGAAATACAAAACATTAAATAGTAAACCTTTCTGTAAAATTAAACAATTAATTTTACTTATAAAATATTTTTATATTTCAATACATTTCATTTTTTCGAGTTTTAATATAAAAAATAAATTCTTAGTTTCATTAATTAAAATATAATATATTTTAATTTTTCATTATAACCATGATTTTATTTTGACTTTTTTTTAATTATGAAAAATAATTATATATAAATATATATGTATACACACACACACACACACACACACATAACTAATAAATATGTCTTTTTAATATAATTTCAATATGTTATATCTTTGTATTCGAATTTCTAATTTTTTTAAAACTTTGTTTTTTTAATAAAAGTAGTTAAATTATTACTATTATTTTACTTTTATAAAAATAAATTAAACAATATTATTTTTAAATTATATTTTATAATAGTATTTGTAATATATATAATTGATAAGTGTTACAATTTATAAATTATATCATTTTTGTAAAAAAAAAATTATTTAAACAATTTATCATTTAGTTTAAATACATTTAAAGCTTAAATATATATTTTAATATTAAATTAATAATTATATTTTATATCAAAAAAATACAAAAGAAATAACCACAAAAAATAAATAATTCATTTCTAAAAGATATATAAATTATTATTAATTTTTTATAAACTATGTATTAAAATTAAATAGTTTTTTTTTTCTTATTTATACATCATATTTATTCATCAACATCAAATTTATATGTATTACATCTATTTATTATTTACAAATGTACATATTAAATTATATAGATATTATCTCATAATTAAAAATTACTTAATTTTATGAAAATTTTGGAAATACAAAACATTAAATAGTAAACCTTCTATAATTGTGTAAAATTAAACAATTAGTTTTACTTATAAAATATTTTTATATTTCAATACATTTCATTTTTTCTTATAGAAATGTGAGTTTTAATATAAAAATTAAATTCTTAGTTTCATTAATTAAAATTTTATTTTTTATTATTTTTATTATAACCATTATTTTATTTTGACTATTTGTTTTATTAAGAAAAATAATTATATTTAATTCTCTCTCTCACACACACACACACAACTTACGTTGATATCACTCTATCTTACTATTTTATCTCTCTTCCTCTTCCTCCTCTATATTATCTTTCCTTTTTTTCCTCTGCATATATGTTTATGTTGTTATTGTTGTATATCGCTATTTATCTCTATCTATATCTCTATCATAGTTTTTGTCTAGTGCTAATGATTAAAAATAGTGTGAGTTCCATTTGATAATCAAGATGAGAATAATACATAGTTGGGGGAGTTATTCCAACTACTCATGGTTCTCTAGTAGCATGCATGCTATGCTTAAACATATAATGTGATAGTCCAAATGCTTCATCACTTCTTCAAGTTCTATAATTCAAATATTGGTATGGATATCTTTCCTCATTGCACATAATTTAAGTTGTCAATGTAGAAGGTGCAAATTTGTCTAAAGTGTATGTATTGATTGTAGTATGATATTAAGTACTTAGTGTCATATTAGGGACTTTGGCCTCTTATTCTTGGGCTTAAATGCCCAAAGATATAATAATATAACACTATAACTTAACAACAAAATATGAGCCATCCTATCAAATCACAAGCGCATTTCTAGGACTAGAATTTAACAACAAAATATGAGCAATCCTATCAGATCACAAGTGCATTTCTAAGTAAAAATTAATGCATTCATAATGTTAATTTAGAGTCTCACTCATCTACACCTCTACAACCATTATGCTTAGGTAGGGACTATGACGCATTATGTCTCTTATTGTTGGTGGTTCTATGGTTTTATTTGAATCGAAAGAAAATGCTTCTTTTACGATGAGTGAATTTAGAAATATTAATTAAATAGAACTTGTACTAATGAGGTATAATGGTTAGGCCCATAGTTATATATGACAAATTTTGAGGCAATAAGATTAAGCATAAATTTGGCCCATTTATGGGCTTGGTAGGGTTAATCATATTTCGAAACAGGATAAGGTATGTTGGACACCACCAAAGGAAGGAAAGGTTAAAATTAACCTTGACGGGGCTATTAGGAGAAACTCGACCGTCTTGAGGTGTGGTTGTGTAGCAGGAGATTATAAGGGCAACACTCTTGCCTTCGTGGCCAAACGTCTGAATGATAGCACGAATAATGTGGTAGAATGTTGTGCAGCAAAAGAGGCTCTTGTTTTAGGAGCTAAATTGGGCATTCGAAGAGTCCATCTGGAAGGGACTTAGAGATAATTATTAATAGAATAAAGAAAGGGAAGTTGGAAGCTTGGCAACGCGATAAATATATTCAGTAGATTACTGTTAATGGAATTTGAAGATTTCAAGGTTTCCCATACCTACCAAGAAGCAAATAGGGTGGTGGACATGTTGGCTAACATGGGTGCAAGTGCAGCTATGGAAACTCAAAATGAAATGTTTGAGGACCTTGGACCTCTTGTTTTAGATTAAAGAGAGAAAATATTATAAATTTGGCCAAATTTTAAAATAAAATCTTTACATCCTTGTTGATCATTTGGGGAAGGCAACTATAATCATGATTTCATCCCTTGATGGTATTTATCATTTTACAACATTTAGAGATCGCAAACTTCTGCGTGTGTCAGATTGTGATATCATTTCTCAACACCCAGTGTATGCTTGTTTCTAGAGTGTTCGAAGCAAGTTAAATTAAGGAGGAAGACAAGGAAAATCACATAGTTTTACATCAAAGGCAATGGAAATGGAGGCAAATATATTGTGTTGGGCTCAAAGAATGAGACACAAACATATGGTGGAAAGATTACAGTTCGGTGCTTAAAGAACATATTCATGTTCGATGATCCAGATTTCTTGGAGGGCGTTCAATAGATGTTTGGACCGGAGTACCTAGATGATTATTGGAAGCGGCATTCGAACATGGATGTAGTGTCTTTGCTTTTTGGTGCTGGCACTAATAGTGGGCAAAACGAAGGAGGAAGTATGCCAAGTAGTAGCAGCCTTTGTTGATCCATAGTGGTTTTTTGAAATGTCTCTTTTCTGATTTTATATGATATTTAAAGCCTCTAATCAGATTTTTAAATCAAACAACCAAATATTTCAAAGATCCATCAATTTCTTAATAAAACCCAAATCGGGTATGCCCGAAATAGTGCCAAAAACTTCACAGCTTCACATATTATTAATAAATCTGAAAGTAGACATTTTTACAAAAATTTCACCAACATAACAGCCTAAAAATGACATTTTTAGATCTATATAGCATTTACACAACAACTCCCAAACATAGGACAAAAACCATGCTCATCAGACTCCCGAAATTAACACAAAAATGCCCAAAAACACCACAAAAACACTAATAATCTATACCAGAATTATAATCATGACCAAATACATATATTCAACTCTATTTTAACACCTAAATGTCTAAAATATAGCAGCAACCCAAACTGATATGAAATACTCAACCGGAAACACCAAACTCTTACAAAAACACACCCGAACACCCACAAATTTGCACTGTTTAGCACAAGGGAAAACTCTGCGTGAGCTTGCACATGGAATGGCTTTAAACTCCTATCCTTAGCCTTCCTGAAAACCTAAAAACTCCCATCCTTGGGTCTCCTTCTCCACAGGTTTGGCAGCCTCTGAAGAACAACAAAGCAATGAGCAAAATCAAGTTCTAGAATAAGCCCAAAATGCCTCCAAATCCCTTAAAAGAGAGCATAACCCTAACTCATGTCCAAGAGGGGTTAATAAAACATATTTTAATAATAATTTTCATTTATTAGTCCATTGGTTTCCAAAGATTAGCCCCTTTTTCCAAAACTTCACCTTTTTGAGCCTGCCTGCCTTAGCAAAGTTTATTATTTTTAACTATTTGAAAAGGGGACATGACATTGTTGGGGTTGGAAGAAATAGTGGAACAAGTTGTTTTGGGAGTGGGCATAGAGATGGGAGAGGAGCCTTGGAGATTGATTGGTGGTGGGGAATTGTTTGTCCAACCCCTAGTAGTATGGTCCTCAGCAAATCCAAAAGGAGTGCATGTCCCAAAGGCAGATTAAGGCTAGAGAAAGATCGTGGACTTTCTGCAAGGGAGGATTTGGGTGTCAGTTGTGAGCAAGCGTGGTTACATGAAGGCAACACCACGAAAGAGCACACTAGCTCCAGGCTCGTGAAGAAGAACTAGTAGGAGGGGGAGAATCCTTGACAAAAGGAATGTGGGTGGATGCTTCATTGCTTGAAGAGGTGGGAGAAAGCAATAGTAAGTGTCACCGCATTCTACAAAGGATACCAAGGCTAAGGTTTGTGTCGGACGATTTCTCTATGCCAACATTCACACACGAGGAGACAACTCACTGGTTCAAGGATTAACTATAGGAAGATGGTGGAGGTCATCGGTGATAGCATGTGTGCACTTTTTTTTTTCTCTGGTGATTTTAAGAGGTTTGGGCAGATTGTGCTTTTGGCAGGGTGTTAATACTCAGTAATTTTTGTAACGCAAAAATGTATGGCCTTAGGGATGGGTAGATATATGACAATAAGGTATTTGGCCATACTTTATAATGACAATATTGTAATTCCTCTCTTTAATATCAATATAAAATCCATAATGCTACCTATAAAAAAAAAGATTAATTAATTTTTTTTTAGAGTTTTTTTAAAAATTTAATAGAAAAAGTGGTTATAGCTATTGTATAATATTTTATTATTTTTACACAGGTTCAAAAAAGACTCATGGAGGAAAGAATCAGGCAAGAAAACCTCCACTAAAGTCCAGCAAAGCCTAAAGTAACTACTAGAAAAGCTTACAGAGATTGGCCACTTAAGAAACAACCAATAACAAATAGCACATCAAAGCCTAAACCAACTATAGAAGATTGTACAATTGACCAAGTTAAAACTAGCCTATAACATTGTTACAAAAGTTCTTAGAAGATGTACAATGCCCATGTATGCATAAAAGACTAGCTCCCCAACCTAGAAATAATGGAGTTAGACAAGAGTAATCTAAAGAGAGAACCACCCAAAGAGGGCTTCAACCATCGAATTAGAGAAGGAAATCCAATAGAGTCACAAAGAGCTCCAGCACGTGCCAAGAAACATCAAGATGAAAAAGTGCCCAGAGCAACACTAGAAAACAACCAACCAATGAACCAAACTGCCACGCGACAAGGGAAATATCAAACAGTAGCACCTGCTAACCAAAAAATCCACAACCCAAAAATGTGAAGCACATGATATATATAAATAAGTATCAAAATCCAAGAGCACACTTGGACGACGAAGATCTTCAATAGCATGAACCGGTAGGGAATTCATATTGTCATTTTCAAGATGAGAGTAGCACGCCAACAACCAACAAAACCACATAAAAATCATTAATCCAAGCTCATTGACATATAAATTAAAGTAGCACTTGCACCCATAACAGGTGTAAGTGTATATCCAATAGTCAACAATTTTAAAAATGTGTCAACAAACTATACTAGACAATAAATCGCATAGTGATATATTTTTTTAATATCCAGTGATATGATTGGTTACAACTTGGAAAATATTTCATCCTGTTTCCTTTGTCTGTGCTTAATTGATGCGAGGAAAGCTTAAATTCTTCTCTTCCCTCTACCAAGATCAATAAGTTGAAATAAATTCTTTGGATTGGAGCTTTGTAGTAATATAATTTAATACATTATTTATGTTTTAGGGTTTTCATATTAGAATGAATAGGTTTTCATATTAGAATGAATAATTAAACATCTTGTACAAAATTTTTTACATTTGGCACTCTATATTCTTGGAAAAGATGAAGAGCTTAAGAGAAATCGCTTATGCACTTGGAGTTACCTAGGTGTGTGCAGAGCTATTGTCACTCAATATTGGTCATTCATGACAACATTGCCTTATAATGTGTTTATTTTCAATGACATGAGATTTAGGGTTTTTCTTGATTCTGGAGAGCTTGAATTGGGGGATTAATCATCTAGAGCAATAAAGCATAAAGTGGACCTTATTGAAAATATTTCTAAAATTTAGCATTCACTTCCAAATTTTTAAAAAATATTTCATGACATGACTACACAAGAAAGGCCTGGTTGCAGCAATTATGAGTTAAGAATGTTGGGCAAGACTTTATCAGATGTATAAGGAATGTGCTAATTTAAAAATGAAAACAATTGTTTTTCTCTTTTGTAATAGATTTTTGTTCTTCTTTATGTTGTCAAATATGTCTAAACATTATCTTGTATCTAGGAATGTATGAGACTTATTTGATAAAGAGAAAAGCCTCCCTATTAGATTTTAAAAGCAGCGATATAAGAGTTTAGGAGATTCAAGTTAATGACATTTTAATAAGTTGTTTAAATTTTTATGTCATACATTGAGCTTCAACTTCAATCTGATTGTTTATGTAAACATTTACAATTTAGTGTAATATTGTGTGGGACTAGTTAGGGCTAGGTTTCTTGTGAGTTTTTTAATGTATCTAATTTAAACTTGTAGAACACGAAAGTAATTTTTTTGATATTTTTAATTTTACACTAATATGGACCCATGAAATTTTCTTTTTAAATCAATGTACAAATATGGTAGTGCAAGTCATTGTATTGCCAATTTATTAATTGGTAGAGTAATTTGAAACATAAGACTAATGCTTCTACATGTAAAGCACATTTTAATTTTTTTAGTTCATGAGAATAATGACAATTCTTTTGATAAATGATTTTTTTCCCATGTTCTTATCTTAAATCTATTTATTTTTATCTTTTATTTATTTAGTTTCTGTAAATTAACAAATACATGTGTAACATCTATGGCAATATTATGTGTATATTAATATTATTTAATAATTTTAATATTAACATTATCAATACTAATTTAAACCTTAGAACTTCATGTTTCATAAAAATATTTAATTTAAATAAATTAAAGAAACAACACTGTTTTTATTAGAACCACAACATTAATAAATACCATTTTTTAGATGGGATAATGAAAAACTAAACTACAAATAGAATGAAAGCAATCAATCTACAAAATAAATGGTACTTATAGATTGATTAAAAATAATACATAATGAAATACCACAGAGTAGAATATGATTTCTTATATTAGATTTTTTTGGAAAAATGACTTTATTTTGAACATTTTGTAATTGAATATTGTTTAATTTATAATGCATTTTTTAAAGGATATTCTTCATGACTGCAACATCAACAATCAAATATGTCACTGCTCATCATTCTTTTCCACACATTATGTTGATCCTTGAACATGTAATTATGTCTCGAAGGGAATTCCATGCAAGGTGTTTCCAAACCATGAAGCATAAAATAATGGTATAGCATATGTAAATGTTAGTTATGTCTAAAGCTACAAGTTGATTAGCAGATTTGGATGTCTAGCCACAAATGTATATGCATCATGATGATTACCCAACAAAACATAATCATCTATTACAAATTTAGATGATATCGATGTCTAATTTTGTAATAATTAGTTAGATTTAGACTTTGCTTAGGCCAAAATTCGTGAAAATTAGTCAATAGAATTAAAAAAGAATTTCTTGTGCAAGTAGATTCAATACTCTAGATTTTGTACTTGACATGATCATTTGAGCTTTTGATTAGGTCGATCAAATTTTGAATTGGGGCAATGGTATGATTTGACCATGACAAACGCGTAAAACAATACAGAGTTACCTTCTTTAGACACTTTTCTTTGGAATCGTTTCTTGCAAAAATCAAGAGGAGTTTGTGATAATGATGGGGATCAACACCCTGGGTAGTTTTCTTAGAAATTGTTTTTCCAAAGTGAGGGATACAGTGATTGTCAGAGAATAGATGCAACGAAGTTTCAAAATACTCACTATTTATGGTTTTGAGAGCTTGTTTGAGGAAGTAGAGTTTTTGAGGATTCCATGATTCCATGCTTTGTAGGTAGCGTCTCAATTTTGCCAGATTCTAACACTTAATAAAAAAATGTTGAAGGACGTGTTGTTAAGAACCACAAGAATGCTTCTAAAGAACATTTTGTTACAACAATGAAAATGGAGGGCTTCATTGTTAGAAGGATGATTTTGTAGCAATGGAGTGTAGTGGTCGACAAAAGGTGTGATGAGAAGTCGCTCGAACCAACAAGTAAATTCATCACATTTTTTTTTGTCTTGAATTAAAAAAGTGATTTTTGCATTACTGTCGACAAAACTTTTGATTATAAGCAACAATGTGAGAAAAATTCAACGAGCTCTCGATTAGGTGAAAGCCTATCGACTAATTAATTTAAGCAAAATAATCACTTATGAAAGGATATGCAACAAGCCTCCATCCTGTAAAACCAAATGCAAATCATTAATTTGAACCCTTGTATCAAAGATGAATGACAAATCAAGAACCATGTAATCAGAGAAAGAAGTATGCAATAAAATGAAAAGACCACAGAAAATAAGTTTGAGTGCAAGAAAGGAAAATAAAATCAAACAAAAAGGGTTTGAGATATAGATTTGTATTGCTCAATGTAAAGTATCACAATAAAGAACAAAGAGAAGACTCCAACCGAATGTGAAAGGTGAGTGACACCTCTCACATAATGCACAAAATGTCATCACTCATTGCTCGAGCATGAAAGAAAACAATACCAATACATAATTAAAAGATATTATAGCCATGAAGTAAGGAAAAAAAAGGAATAGAAAAAAAAAAAAAATAGTTTATATAAATTAGTAACTAGGAAGGGTTGAATTATCAAGCTTCAACCTATAAATCACATGCATGCAAGAGATCATACTAATGTACAACATTTTTTATTAAATCGTAGAAAATGGTATTAGCATTCTAATTTTTACTAGTATATACTTCACTAGTTGTAAATAAGAAATACAAATTTTTTTTGTTTGAAATTAATTACTATTTTTTCATTTTACATTTTCATTGTTTTAGTAGAATTAGAATAAAAAATGTCTTGCTAATGTTAATCATGTCTTTCAAAAGGCATCTTTATTAAAGGAGTTCATAGTATATTAATTAGATTCATATTAAATTAATCTTTCTTCTTTTATCAAGAAGACATCATTAGACCAACTTTCATAATTACATTATTAATAAAATTTGTAGAATTTGAAAGACCAAAGATTAAAATTTATTTTTTTATCTTCGAAACTTTATAAAATGTAAAAGTGAAAAATAGAAAGACACATAATAATTTGAAAATTTGACATTTATTTTTATAAAATTTAAATCTTATATATTACAACTTTTAGTTATGATAAATTGTAACATTTGATTTCTTTTATTTTCAAATTTGTATTGTGAAATAAAAAGAAATTTCAAACTAGTCTTGTTTATCTTAATAAATTTCATAGAGTTTGAAAGACAAAAGTTTCTAATTCAATTTTTATCTTCAAAACTTTATAAAATGTAGAAGTGAAAATATAAAGTCACTTAATAATTTGACAATTTGAATTGTTGATTGAAATTTGTTTTAATGTTTACAAATTTTAAATTATATATTTTCTAATTATGATATGTTTAATTATTTAATTATTTTTCTTTTAAAACTAAAATTGTGAAATGGATAAAAGTTATAGATTATGAATTATTGTGAAAAAAATATTATTATAAAAATATATCAAAATTTGTTTAAGCAAATAAAATATATATTCTATAATCTAATCTTATAATTAAATATATTTGAGGTACTAATTTATGATAATATTTATTAAAAGTTTAAATATTAAATCTTAATTTTACCTGTAAACAAAATCAAATCTTATTTTTCATGTCATCAAAACTATGTTTTTTCAAAATCATATTTATTTATCTTTAAAAAAATACTATCTAAATTATTAAAAAGTATATTGGTAGTTTTGATGTATTATATTGAATAGTTTGTATAACTAAGACTGGTTTTCTAATTGAAAATGCAAAATATTTATTAGTTTTTATATTGACAATTGTTAAATGCAAAATGATACAATCATATTTGAAAAGTATTATTGTAAGTCATCAAAGTTTCAAAATGGTGTTAACAAAATCTAAAACTTGTGACAGGCATCTAGACACGAAGTCCCCATGTAAAGAAAACTTATGGGGAAATTGATAAGAATCATTTACATTTGTTGGCATCATTAATCAATAATTTTGTTGTACATCTATAATATCTATAGCAGATTTAATAAATCTTAAGCTATAAATAATTAATGAGGTTTACAGTTCTCAAAATGTAATGTATGCAAACTATCTTAGTGAATGAGTAATATTCAAGTTCATTACTGAAACCCTTTCCCCTGATACCATTGTACACATTCTATCCATCATGATCGAATTTCACTCTCTAGTAGTATTGTACAACAAATAGAAAACTTGTGTCAATTTTATTTTTCTTGAAAGTTTCTAAAGGCTTTTTAGTAAATCTATTATCTAAACTTCTTGTAATCAAGACATTTCATGAGAACACATTTTGTAGAGGAATTATATTAAACAATTCATGTACATGTATAACATCTGACTAAAATTCATATAACCTTCTCCTTTTATGAATATCTACAACATGTTCCAAGAATCCAAATCTCCCATTTTTCTCACCATGAGTGAGGATGTTGGAAAAATTTGTGGAGGCAAGTGTGTTGCTTATACAATCTATGGTTTTGCAGGAAGTGGTCTCTTCTAAGGTAGTGGGCTTTCACATTACAAATCATGGATATTCATAATCTTATAACATATTGTGTTACAAAACCATGTTCCTGATTTTGTCAAATCATTGCAATTTTGGTTGTGCCTTGTTGCTTAAGGGTTTGCAGTTCTCTAATGTTAAAATTAGGGGGCATCTTTTAGTGGTTTGGTATTTTATTGTGACAAGGAATAAATTTTTTGCACGCGACATTACCTTTCAAAACACAAACAAACAAATCAAATATTGTATGGTGACCCTTCGCGTGTGTGGGATCAAATTTCTCAGTGTTGTCAAAGTGTAGCATTAAGGGTTTCTAGGAAACCCTTTACATCCACTCCCTTCACAAATTCTACTGTAGTTATGACAATCATTGAACTTTGGGCTTTGTTTTTTACAATTCTAGTGCTTCTTCATAATTGTGAACTCATGGCATACAAACCACAATAAAGTAAAAAATGGTGTATGTCTTTCATACAACAACTTTGAGAAGGACTTTGGCACTGGACAAGTTAGATCTTCTAAGGCCAATATTTAAAGATCATGACACCATCAACCTTTTCACCCTTCTATCGTCACTATTTTTTTCTTTTCCCAGTGTGAGGAATTGGAATTTGTCAGCAAGTCTTTGCAATAAATATAGCCTATTGGCTAATAAATTTATGCAATCAAATGGAGAAGCAATTTTACAATTGATCTCATGGATTGCAAAAATCTAGTAGCTTTATATGCTTCCCCTCCCATATAGAATGGTTTCTATATAATATTGCATAGAGGGAGAAATTCCATTTAATTTGAAAGAAAGATGTCATTTTATATAATCTTTTATTATTCAACCACAATCAATTGTTGGTATTACATGATAATATACTATAAACAAGGAAGGCATGGCAATAGGAAGAAAAGGGAAGAACCCATATGTGGGAAATGTTTGACTAGTACATAGGTAACCGATAACAATTAACACAATATATGATTTCTTTTTCTTTTTTTAATTATCTAAATCCGTAACAAATTGCAACATTCCATGTTGGAATGATTTTTCTGCTATTATTTAGATATGCAACAAATTGCAACATTCCAGTTTGGAATTATTATATTTACACTTAAAGTTTTTGAATTAAGCAAAAACATGTTTTGAAGGGCCCTAAAACCTTATGCGTAGATATTACATTAGATTATGCATTTTAGATCCCCAACATGACACAAGCTAAAAAATAGAGTGATGGACCAAAAAAGACCAACCTATCACCTGTGAATAATAAAAGACTAGCAAATTTCCATCAGACTAGCAAACATAACGACAAAATAAAACAAAATAGAAAAATAGAAGAACCAATAGAGAAACTACCCCATTGACTTCAAGGTCCCAATGACCTCTTCATACAATTCAGTCATCCTCTGGACAACATTCTTTAGCTCTGGTATATCATTTGGGTTGGATTGCACCTTCTTTTAATGCTAGCTCTAGTTCTTCTACCTAGACCAACAATAGCACCAACATTTCCTTAGGAACCTACTTCAAATTGACAATGGCCTTAGACTACAGAGAGTCCTCCAACTTAGCTTCCATAATTCTCATGTTATCTATAGAATTCTTCAAGACCTTATGGGAGTCTTGCATAATCTTCTTGAGGGTATTGTTTATCCTATCAATCCTCTAGTTAAAATCCTCTATCTTTCCCTCCTATATCAAATTTTTTTTTCCTCGGCCTCCATAAAATCCAACATATTATTTTTCACTTCAAGTGTTCATAGAGCACCAACATTAGGGAGGGGAGGAGGGTCACCTATCTCCTTCTTCAAACCATCAAACTTGGGAGATAGAGCATGATAGTTTAATATAAGTGTTTTAATTTCATGGAAATTCCATTTGATAAGATTAAAAGAATAGAGAGCACCACCCTTAGCCATTTGCAAACCCAAACAAACAACTCTTCTTTCTTGTCCTCAAACTCACCAAACATAAGACAAACAAAAGAGGCCCTTGTTAGGTAGTAAAGTCCACCAAGATAACTGAGAGGAAGGGGGTGAATTAGTTATGCAATTAAAACAACTCTCAATATCTTATTTATTCTAAAACATGTAAACAATAGATGCAACAACCATAGAAAGATAACCACATAGAATAACACCAAATTTGTTAACTAGGGAAACCCTTTATTAGAGAGAAAACTCTAGGGGGAATGATGCCCACGAGATGATGTAATAACATAAATGTTCCTTGTGAAATAATGGATCCTATTTGGAGTTAATGAAATACAATCAATATATTTGAGTCCCTGTTAGGAGACTTTGAATCCTTGTTAGGAGATTCCAACCCTGTTACAAGTTCTGTCAACCTTATTAGGAGTTGAAAGAAAGATAGAAGGACCCATTGCCCAAAAAAATTTAGTACTATCCTTACTGAATAATATAAGTGTACATCAATAGTTATTTGACAACAACTTATCTTTCCAAATACAATTCCTTCTAAGATCATTGTGCCTCAAGTGCATGAATCTCAACCCTGATCCAAAAGATATTGACATTCAAGCTCACACAATACGTCAAATAGATATGAACACATATCACACTCTGCCTCAAGGAAATAATATTTTCTTTGTACCAAGTCTTAAAACAAATTATTGGGTCCGTCTTGAGGCTTTCCCAATTTACAATAATAACATAGGACCAACTTGGGATACTGCATTACATGTTACATTATTGTATCGTCTTAAAATGGATGCACTTCATTTGGAGACCTTTTATCCCTCCTTAGCATGTTTTTGGTCTCTTTTTCTCCTCTTCCCTTCCATTTCATGCTTCTTCATCATCTCTTGCTTCCAAACATGGTCTTTTAGGTGTTGTCTTGATATCATTTTGATCATATATCTTGTTCAATTCACTATCTTTTAGTTTCACTTGCACCACATCTTGGCACTTTTTGTTTCCTTTCTGACCTATCCATTAGGACTATGTCAACCCAAGTCAACCTAGTCCTTCGATGATTGCAGAGTTCGAGGCATGAAAGTTCTCAAGTTTACCAATTAGTTTAATTATCATTTTCCTACCCAAAAACTAGTATAAAAGGAGGCTTGGGGGCTTTATCTTCATATCTCACTCTCAAGTTATTTCATGTCCACAAGAAAGAAATCAAGGCGTTCTTTGAGAAATAATCTTCAAGTATTAAATTATAAGAATTAACTTCTTGCATCAAGCTTCTTCCTTCAAGGTGGTAGTGGAGTTTGGCTTTAAGGAGAAGATCATCATTCTAATTCATTCAAACCATTTTTATTATTCATATTTCCATACACGAGGTTTTGGATTCTTTGATTTCCTTATGGTTTCTTTGAATCAAGGCTATTAAACTTACATAATTGATCACATATCAAAGTCAATTGCATCTATAGAGGTAATTGTATTTTTTCACTTCATATTATTTAATCTACTACATGCAAGAACTTCCCTTATTATTTATATTTCAATTTATGGTTAATTCCTTAGTCTAGGGCTTGAACAAGGAAAGCCCTCATCAAACCCCAACCACAAAACTCTTCTTTTTGTGTTTATTTGTAGGATACCAATCAAAGCTTAAAGATTTGAAAACTACTTTTTAGGAGCTTTTTGGAGAAGTTAGTTTGAGGTCACAAGACTATGTCAACTTGGTTGTAGGATGTTCTTCCAAGTTGACCTAGTCCTTTTTTCTCCTTTTTAAAGAAGATTTATGGGTTTTATTCCTTTCATCATTTTATTTTGAGATACACAAACAAATATTCAAAATTATTTAGATCTATAAGTTTTGGAGCTAAAGTACATCTTCCTCTACACATTTCAAGGTGATTCTTTTATATTTTATTTCCTTTCATAGCTTTACCCTAGATCTGTATCTTAATTGGGTTAATTGTATAGACATCGAATCTAGATTTACATTATTTAAGCAATTGGTTCAATTTTAGATTCATGGTATCCTATGAAGGGCCAAAGAGTATATTTCCTTGTATTGAATTCCTCTCTATAATTAAAATTTAGTATTAGCTCCCTTCCTTTGGGTTATGGACAATCTCATTTGGATTATAAGTGGAACCATATTTTGAAGTTTCCCTCTTTCTCTCACACATGTACTTGAATGGCTTAGTGGACAAGGAAAAGCAAAGACCTACACTCCTATTAAAGTGTTTTCCTTTCCCCCCTAAACATTTTGGTGAAATTGAAAAGTCCCTTCTTTTGTGTGTTAGATTAGTTTAGGTTTTTACCTTCTTGGTGAACCTAACTTCTTTCCCCCTTCTTTTTTATCTTTGGAGTTAGATCTCCCTTATTTAGGCATTTATCTTCTTTCGGTAAACTTGACCTTCTTACCCTCTTTCTTAGAGTTAGATCTTTCTTTCTAGATCTCTCTTATTTCCACTAAGTGTTCTTCCTTTTGAGGAAAACCAATATTTTATATATGACATTCTTTTGGTCTATTGCACTTTTTATGGTTATTACTCTTCTTGTATGTATTTATCATACTTATGATGTTTATGAAAGTTTCCATCACTTTATGTTATTCATGTCTTTACATTCTTTTCTTTGATTTGTTCTTTTATAGTTAACTAACACAAGGTTTTCAAACAGAGCATATTTCAAGAATGTCATTATACTTTTATGTGGTTTTCTCATTTACCTTTTAGATGGCATTAAAGATTTTGTTAGTGATCCTTCTAATCTTAATCCTATGCCTAATCGTTCTAATGATGAAACCTCTTCTACATTTCAAAACATTAAAGGTATGGTTCATGATCCTCATATTTCTTAGGCTTTAAATGAGCCATCTCTTCTATCACCTCCTCTTACTTCTCAACCTTCTCTTCACACCACTTCTCCTATAATTCCTCCTTATACTCCATTTTACTATACTTATTCTGATACTCTATTCTCTCATTCTACCATCCATTGTACTTATACTATAGGTTATAACATTATCACTCGACAAGGTTATAAGGGTTTAGATCTTGGTATTAATGAACATGGTATTGAGAACCCTATTGACCCTCCTACACAACATCATAAGCGAGGTCTTCATCATTCCTTCTAGCGATCCTTCCTCTTCTCCTCCACCTTGACCCAATTTACATCTTCTTCTTCCAATTCCACATCTTTCTCCTATTGATACTAGGGAAGCATTATCCTTAAGGGTTTATCATCACCTTTTGCAAGCTCCTACCTTACAATATCAACCATCAATTTTGAATGTCATCTCTATATTTAAATTTATTTTTAACATTCTCTTCATTATTGCATACAATTTATTGTTTATATTTACAGTAACATTGAAGATGGTAGACTCTCTTGTATACAAGATATTTACTCTCTTCTTCACAAAAATACTTAGCATTTCTAATCCTTATTGTCACTACTCACTTTTATTTTGCATAATATGTTTAGGAGTGGTACAATAGGCCTTTCTCCTTGTTCACCTTCACTAGGGGGCAAGGATCATTCTTTCTTGGGATCTACTTTGGTTATTTGATATCTAGATATCATTTCCTGAGTGCATATTTAGTATTATTATAGCCTCTTATGTTATCCCTAATCCTTTATCCTTGTTATGAGTGTATTCTTTAATATGTTTACATTTATTGGTTGTACAATTTGATATGTGTATTCTACATATTACAGGGATCTCACTTGGATATCTTCACCTTTTCTTCTTCTTGTTATATCTTATTATAAGTGTAACATGATTCTCTTTTTATCTTTTCACTTATTTCTCTATAGATTGTATTATTTTATGTCACATTTTTATCTTTGGGTATGAAGATCTTTTGTTACATGCAGGATCATGTTTCTTTTGCCTGAAAAAGGGCTTTTGATATATTGGATATTAATCTTTCTCACTTGATAATCATATATAGCTTACATTGTACGTGATACCTTTTCTTAGCCTTATGATGTTTTCCCTCTTTCATTCTTCTATGGTATGGCATTATTCTACAATATTTCTTGTTGATTTTGGATATTTTGTGCATAACTACTAGTTCTGCATACATCTTTATATCTCATGAGATATTGTGGGCTAATCTTATCATAAATTTTTTTGTCTCATGCTAAGGGGGCCAGACCTTCCGTATATTCTTTCTTTCTATATTAAGGTTCACTTTCCTTAGTATAGTGGCATCTGTTTATTATATGACATTGTTTTCTTGTAACGAATTTTTTCTTGATCATGGATCTATCTTGCACAAGAGGTGCATGTCCTTAATCATCACCTCTTTATTAAAAAAACTATGTTAATTATTGTGAGAAATAATGTGTAATCATGTCTAGCATTGCTTTCCAACATAAAAGGTAGTGAGGTTTTAGAGTTACTTAAGCCCCTATATCAACCTCTATCGTAACCTCTAATTATGCATCCTCTTCATAATAAACACATTGAACAACATGCAACTCATTTAAATACTATATTGAAATTTTTTTATAACATGTTTTGTATCAGAGATATATTTTCTTGTCAAAACTCGAGATGATCTTGTAGAAGATAATGTACATTTACTTCTAAATAAGACTTTAATAAAAATATGTATATATAAAGATAGCTTAAAATAATATTGAATTGAGTTTTGTTCCTTAATACATTTTAAATATATGACATTTTATAGGTAATGAATATTTTATTGAGACATGCACTACTACCTACAAAGGTAGTTTAAGACGTTAATTTAAGATGAAATTAGAAGTTTTTCTTAAATATTAAAAATATTATTCTAATTATTTTAAATTTTAAATTAGAATTTTATAATGGTCTTAAATTTAAAAATAAGATAAAATGAAAGATGTATTTTTAATTTTAATAAACAATGCACATAGTGGAGGCATAAACTAAAAACTTATTATCTTCGAACTTTTTAGCTTCATGTCTATTCTAAAACCTCATACCATTGTGCCCTTGGTGTCCTTACAATGCTTCCAATACAAACAACTTGGGAAGACAATTTTTGAATGCACTCTATGCTATTGCCAACATTATCAGTTCAACCAAAAAATCTCAGAAATAACTCTGGCAACTTTATGCCCTAGACAACATTTTTAAGAAGTCTAAACTTTGATCCTAGCCATAAATTATTTGATAGAAATACATGAAAACCATGAAATAAGGGGAATATGGAATGATAAGCAATGGGTTCGAGAGATCATGTCCTAAAATTACTAGGGTGAAGGGGCCGAGATATTGGGTACCAATAAGGATTAGATCTATTAGATTTCCATAAGGATTTTTATGTTCTTTATGTTCTCTTGCATCCTGATGATGGATGATGTAGTATGATACGAAACATTGATGGTAAAAAAACTCTACACAATCAAATCCATAAAGCAAACCAATAAGGATTTCAACAAGTTATGGGTGTTGCCATCATTCATTAATCACTCTTGCATCCCTAATGCAACCTGAAACACTACAAGGAGGCTTTCATAGCTCAATTCAAGAATGTCAATACAAAAAATTGGATTTGATACTATTGGTTCACCTCAAAATATAGATCAAATGAAAAAACACTTTTGCTACAACTCTTTAGGTAGATTCTTTTCATCATTTTTATTTTTTTATGTGTGTGAAATGCTGGAGGATTATTAGAAGGGAGATTTTTTTATATACAATAATGATAAGTTTGGTGCACGGGTAGGGTAGAGGCATTTTGACATTGTAAGTATATAGAGCAATAAAGAACACATGGTTTTCTAAAAGCAACAAAAAGATTTTAGGTCAAATAAAATAGGTTAGGACTATGGAACATGATGATTATCTTTAGTAGTTATGAGAAATTAGATAAGTGTGGGAGCAACTAGAATCTTATGTGAGGTACATATTCATTCAAGAGATATTGAAGTAATTGTACAGAGTTGGGTACATTGTCACTCTACCCTTCTTTGTCATTATAATTTATGGGTGTCCATTATTTTCATTTTAAAACAAAATTAGATAACAATCTAACCTAATATATGTAGGTGGTTTATTATAAATTACATAACAATTGAAGATCTCATTAAGAATGTGAACTGCAAACCTATATGTAGATTCAATAATGTAGGCAAAGAATTATTTGAGGCATACTATAATATTTAATCTAAGGATGATTCAGTTGCAACTCATTATAACCCATAAATATGGTTGGAGTTTTATGGTGGCATTGACTGATAGTGTCTGCACACTTCTGTTGACATTCTGTTCAATATAAACCCAAATGATTAGTATAAATATATACTGTCTATTGTATATTTTTGGTTGCATGAAGTGGCAGAAGATGAATGTAGGGGAGTTTATTTTCATGGTAAATTTATAAAGAAAAATGAGGATGGAAAGCTCAAATATCTTTACTTTGCAAGTGATCCCAATGCATTAGTTGAGTACACAAGACAAGTGATGATCCTTGAAGATTATGATGGTTCTCACATTAAGGTATGACATTGGCCAATTCTTTGAAAAGATAGTTGTTCTAGGTAGCTTAGAGGCACATCTTCATGTTTGAAGTTATCTTTGAAATTAAAGATGCTCATGTAATTCATAAATATATTTTAAGTTGAAGTATTTCTTTAACGATAGGTAATTGGTAACTATTATTTGATGTAGTGTGAATTTTGACATCTAAATATTTTTTCCAAGTCTTTGTAGGCATTTATACTAGAATGTTCAAGGATATCTTTAGCAGATAATAATTCTAATGGTTTAAAATTCATTTCACTTAATGAGTTGATGAATTTCCACATGCAATGAACATTACCTATACATGTATTTTACACCTTCCTTCTATTTATGTTTGTAAGAATAAAAACTCGAGAGGACTGAAAACCATTTATTTTTTCCTTGATAGAATGGAGATATTTATATATTTATGTTTAATTTTGAAAAAGCAAAGATAGCTCATGGACTAACATTTCCTTCTTCTATGCATCATGCTTTACATATTTTAGAGATGGAATTTAAACAAATATAGAAATAAAATTATGAGCATTTCGCGCAAAAAGAGATTCATAAATATCCTAAGTCTTTAACAACCACAATGAGAGGAAGGCTTATTAGAAGAGACTCAAAACTAAAAGATGTTCTATTAGGCGGTGTTAAAGTTATATGTGGACAATCAAACATTGGAGGTAAATTTTTTCATTAGTTGCGATACAAGTTAATGTTGCTTAGGCATCTAGAGCAATTTTGGAAGAGCTTTTAGGCAAGGTTAAATGCAATTATAACATTAATTAATTCCAAGTATATTTGAGTTTCCTAATTTACGGAGATTACTTCTGATGTTTGTATTGATTAATTTTTGCCTATTGTGTGTACTATGAGTATGAATAACTAGGAATTCCTATGACAATGGAGATCCAAAGTGATTTACTTGATAGGAAAGGAACAATTTATAAAGATGTCATAATAGTCTATGTTAGTTCATCTAGAGAAGTAAAAGATACACTACTAGCCCCATAATAGGCTTTAAAGAAAGGAGCATTATGTGTACGTATAATAAATGTTGTAGGAAGTGCAATAACAATGAAAACACACTATGGTGTACATATCAATGCAGGGTGTGAGATTGGTATTTCTAGCACCAAGATGAGATGTTGGTTTCTCTTATGTTTGTATTTTATTCTTTTCTTTTTTAATTCCAAAGTGGGTTATACCACTATAAAAAATTGATAACAAGCATGTACATGTCAAATAATAGGTAATGGTAATGTTGTCTTTGGCTATTGGAGATAATTCAACTTCTAGTCAAGGACAAAGAGAGAATTTTAAATGACCTTTTTTACTTTCCAAGTAAATATATTATGATCCTTTTAAAATCCTAGGTGAAATACATAGGAGAGGAGGCATATGAGTTCAATCATGTCTCAAGCTTCTAAAATTGAACATTTTTTGCTATAAAACTTGTCTAATGAGATTTTGTACTGTGTCATTTCGAATTGTAGATCAAGTAAGGGAGACATTAAATTTGGATAGTGAAATAAAGTAACTAGCAAAGCTCTAAATGAATGAGTAATCACTATTAGTTTTTGGGTTGGGCTATAATTATGTGACATCTTGGAGGGTGGTTTGAAAGTATAAGAAGCAACACTTATTCACAGTGAAGGACTTCATGCTGGTGAAATGAAATATGATCCTTTGGCTTTAGTTGATGACACATTTCCAATTATTGTTATTGAAACTAATGATTCTTGTTTTATGTAAGACTTAAAATACCATAATTACATATCTTTTTAATGCGATCATTGGTTTATGGAAATCTGAATGGAAAAGTTTAATATTTGAACAGAAATCAACAGTCTGTTATACAACAACTTGATGCATAGTTAAATTTTTTTAAATCATGTTCATAATCAACTCCTCTTGCACAATTAGTCATCTCTCTAATCCATGGTTGTAGGTGAGGCTGGAAAAGTGAAAATGCACCCAAAATATTGGAATGTTTGACTTCTAATCTCTGTCTCAAAAAATTAGGACAACTCCAACATGTCACTTTCTCTAAAACTAAAATTAACATTCTAATAAATCTTCCAAAAAAAAAAATTCACAATACCCTCTTGGACTGATCTCAAATCTTCATAAAATAATGCTAAAAATATTGCAACCAAATTTGAAAACATCAAATAAAAAATCATTAAATGATGGTTGTTATATATGATCCCTTGCAACTCATAAGGAAATGCATATGTGCCTCCCACAATGTGTTTTCACTACAAAATTTCTTTGATTGATATACCCATGACTCTCGTGGGAATTTATGACGTTTTGGTTATTTTGGCAGCTTCATGAACTGTTCATGATAATTTCTTTGTAGAAACACCAATAACTATTTGATCCTCATGGAGATTTCTTAATCATCCTGATCTTTGTTCTCACATTGATAGTATTCTCAACCTAGCACCAATTTAAGAAATTTGCAATTGAATTTCTCTACTACACTGGACTATTTGTATTCTCAATCTAGCACCAATTTAAGAATTCCACAATAGATTTCTTTAAGGTTGGAGTTTATATGTTGACTCAAACAAGAAAATGTTTGGCATAAGATTATGGCTCATTTTGGGGAGGATGCCCTTCAAGCTTTGCACACTAACTATGCCTAAAAGAATATTTATAAATGCCCTAAAAAATAAATGTGAAGATTTGTTACTTCAAGAGATTTTGCAAAGATTGAACAAAATCATCAAAAAACTAGACTAATTTACATATATATAGACAATGATGAGATGAAGCCTAAAAAGAGTTAAGAGAAACCTGTACTTAAAAGATAATTTTTTTATTATCAATATCTTGAAGTATAACAATAATACTAATGATATAAAATATTTTTCCACATAAGGTAGCTAGTATACTTGGTGTAGCATAGAGTTTTTTTAAAGAAAAAAACATAGTTTTTTTTTTTGATGTTTACTTACATACCCACTTAAATCCATTTTTAGTAAATTAGTGAGAGTATTTAATGCAAAGGTTTTATAACACTAGAATATTTCTTCAAGACATGTGTACTTTAAAATAATGATAAAAGTTGAGAGAGGAAGAAAGAGATTTTGAGAAGTTTGGTATGTTAGTTGCCCAAAACTTAAAGATTGAAACTAAAATAAATTTGCAAACCATATCAAAAGTATGAGAGAATGAAACAATATTTTAAAATTGTCTTAGTGCCAATTCATATTAAAGTTATTTTCGTCCATATTTCAAGGTAGTTTCTCAGTAGAAATCTTATAATTTGTCTTAGGAATGCTTGTGATCTAGAAATTAAAGACAACCATTGAATCATTAGCTTGCAATGACTAGTTAAGGGCTTTCTTTCTAAATTTGATACGGTAATTATTGTAGTTACTTTTAGTAATTTTCCTACTAGTATTTGAATAAAGAATGTACGAAGTGGTATGCATTGTTTAATTTTTACTTTTGTCTTTGCAAACAAAAATTTCTGATTTTGTTGATCTTCAAATTTTCTCTCACCTATCTCCAGTCTTTAACTCTTGGATTTTATAATAGGGAGAACAGAAGAAGAAGAAAAGATAAAAGTAATTAGAATAATTTTGGGCTCTTAGTCATTAGAAATGGGCATAATTAGAGCTCTCTATCTTGTAAGAAATGACATTACTAGGGCTACAAACATTATCTCTAACATTCCTAGGTTTCAAAATAGGGACAAGATCACTATCAAATACATCACACCCAATGTTGGAGTTTGAGTTTTATGCCACCAATCATATTTCTTCTAGGGACAATCAAGATGATTGTTATATGAAAGCCCTTGCATTGGACAAGATGATCATTCCATATGTGCATGTGGAAGATACACAAATAAATGAACATAGAGTTTCCGCACCATTGAAGCAAGATTCTCTAAGTACACCT